>CM053513.1:89025700-89062186 GCA_028627145.1 Eidolon dupreanum
CCATACGCAGGCCACCCTGTGTCAGCTGTTCCACGAACATCTGTCCGGTGGACGGAGGGACGGTGGCTGGGGCTCAGGTCCTCGCCTCGTGCTCAGCCTCCCCGTCTGTTGGCCGTCATTCTGGGTCAGGGGCTCAGAGCCAGGCCTGTCGGACCCTCTGCCTCACTTCGGACTTCAGCAGCCCCAGGGTCTTACTGAAAATGACATCTCCAAGGCCCCAGTTGGTGCTGCAGTTGGGCACAAAGTTCCAAGGAGGAGGAATCGCGAGGACCGCCCCCAAGGCCCCCTCTTCAGCTTGGCAGCGAGGATCAAATGCTTGATGATGACCCGGCCCCTGCGTCCCCTGGCTGTTTCATTTCAGGGTCCCACGTGACCGGGAACTTGGGTGCAGGAGGCCAAACCAGGGAGCGAGTGAGCGAGGAGCGGGGACCCAGGAGGGGGCGTTGGATGGAGGAGCAGCCACTCCCCGTGTGATGCTCCACGATGCGGGCATTCCCAGCCACAGGACGGTGGCCCAGTGGGCTGGCACTGCTCAGAGCGCTCACCAAGGCACAGACTTCGAGTGCACCCTCTGTAGACCTGCACCCCCTGAGCTCTGAAGCACCTGAACCCCCCGCGTCAGTGCAGTTGTGAGTCGCCCACGTTGCAGGCTCTGGAGCCATGCCCTCTCTAGCTCTGGGGGCGCAGTCCCCCCACCACCCCGGGGCACGGGGAGCCCGAGTCCAGCTGTCCGACTCTCCCGGTGCTGAGTGAGCCCAGGTTGGCTCACAGGCCTTCAAGGCCCCCTGGCGGTTCTGATCCAGTGGCTCCTCTCCAGCTCTGAGACTGGGCCTCATCTGCCTCATCGAGGAGATGTTGTGGGGTGCAGAATCACAAGCATCGATTCCCTCCACACATCCCGCTCCGCTAGGAAATCGGGAAATGCGTTATGTGTGCCAGGCACCTCCTTGCCTCTAATGGGTACGGGGGGTGTTGCAGCATGGGCTTGGGGTACAGTGTACACTTGGGGTGCAGTGCTGGGCAGATGTGGGTTACAACATGAGATTGGGGTACAGTGCAGGGCAGGTGTGGGGTGCAGCACAGGTTTGGGGTAACATGCAGGGCAGGTGTGAGGTGCAATGAGGGTGGGTAGTGACGGTGAGTGTTGGGAAATGGAGAGAGGGTACTGCTGTTGGTGCTCCCCAGGCCGCCTCCGGAATCCAGTCGGGGGTCCCCCCAGAACACGATTGCTCTCCCTGCCAGCCCTCTTATCCCGCCTGCTAATTCTCTCCCCTCTGGTCAAGCCGGGCCCCTCTGAGCCCTGCGAGGCCACCTGAGAACTTCATCCGCCAGCTAAGCTGCCTCTCCCCTTCCTCCCTCGGCCCCCATCCTCCCCACCCCACATCCCCTCTCTACCTGTGTCTTTGCTGAGCAGCTTGCTCGGGGCACAGTGGGAGGCTCAACCAGCAGTCTCTGAAGGAACTAAGAGGAGTTAGGGTACCCGGTAACGTGTGCACACACCCTAGCCCCTAAGCGGGGTGGGGTGGGGGGGCATGGGTGCTCTGAGGGAGCAATCACGTCCAGCCACAGAGCGCTGGGTGAGCAGATTGCTCTCTGTCCAGCGCAGCGGCTCCCAAACCCCTAGGGCTGGGGACCCCGGCAGCGCAGACTTATTGAGGACCCCCAAGAGCTTTCCCTGAAGTGGGCTATGTTGATATTTACGGTGTTAGAAATCAAAATGGATGAAATCCTAAAATATTTGTTAATTCATTGAAGCAGAATAGTGGGTCTTTGTATGTTACCATGTGAGTCTTTTCAGCAAACAGCCTGGCATTGCTGGACAGTTTGGCAAATCTCATTAATATCTGGCTTAATAGACGGCAGCTGGATTCCCACGTCTGGTCTGTGTTCGGTCAGCCATGATGTCACTTGTCCTGTAGCCTCCAGACAGTTCCGTTGAACTCTCGGGAGAGAACAGAGTCAACAAGGAAAATCACATCTTAATCTCATTATGAAAGTGGTTTTGACCCAGCTGACCCCTGATTGGGTCTCAGGGGTCCCCAGGGGTCCCTAGACCACACTTTGAGACCTTCTTCAAGAGGATGGAGTATTACGCAGTTATCAACATGATTGTGAAGGATTAGTAACACGTGTGTGTCCGCGCTGCTGACAAGTGAAGCGTGCAGGATCCAGAATTTTACACACACTTTCTTCTCTCCAAAACATGCAGGAAAAAGACACTAGAAGAAAAATAATCGAAATGCCGTAGGGCCAGGGGCAGCTGCCCGCCCTTTTTCCCTAATGCTTTGCTGTTTAATTTTTTCCTGCTGACTCATTGTGAGATATGCAGGGGCAGGATTTTCTCAAGGAGGTTTGATGGGGAGCAGCTGTCATTGGCACCGGCCGGCTGGTGCTGAGGGACAGCACTGTCTATTTTGGGAGGTGACTCTCGCCGTGGAGCTAGGGCCGTGAGTGGCATCGACATGTTACCGGCGCGGGAATTTAACACGCGTGTGTGCGCACACGCACGCCGTCGTGGTGACTCGATAGTAAATGAGGGCGAGTTGCTCTAGAGAGAGTCGAGGCGCGATGGGAATCGGGAGCCGGTCCGAGGGTCCGTGTCCCCAGCTGGAATGCCTGCACCCCGCGGGCTCCAGCAGAGAGCTAGATACATGTGGGTGTGCGCTGGAACTCGGGAAGCCCGGCCCCCACCCCACTGCCGACCGAGCTCCGGGGAGCAATTGATTTGCCCAGTGAAGATCAATGTCTGTCACTTACGGAGCGTCTGGTAGCGCCAGGTGTGGGGGAGAGGCTGGGCAGGCTCCGCCTCCAAGGCCACAGGTCCCCGTGGGGTGGGGCTGTCTGCAGATGAGGGCGTTCAGACTAGGATGGGAGGCGGTGTGACCTGCCCAAGGTCACACAGCTGGTAAAGCGGGAGTGGTGGGATTCAGCCTGGCCTGCCCAGCTCCCAGAGCACCCCCATGCTGCCTCTCCCCAGGGCACGTGTCTCCCCGCTGGTCCGTCTGAGAACCGGGGCGCCCCGTTGTCCTTTCCCGAGAGCTCCGGCTTCTCGGCGAGAGGCTCCCGCGGGTGGTGAGACCGGCAGTTGCAGCCGTAGTGACAGGGCTGGACGAGGGTCACTCCCTCGGCCCCCTCGGCCCCCTCGGCCCCGCGGCGGTGGCTGCGGGACTGCCCGTGTTACGGTGGGACACGGAGAAGCCTGCCCCGAGTACCCAGCTGGTCACCGCAAAGTGGCATTTGATCTCAGGTAGCCTCTTTCCAGAGTCTGGGCGTCTGCTGAGCGGCCTCGCCCCTCCCCCCATAACCTGCATCGAGTGTGGGCGGCTGCCAGCTGGGGCCGTCTGCCATCCTGCCCTCCCTCACAGGCCGCCCGCGAGCCTGAGTCTCCTCCACACCTCGCCCAGCGCCGAGCCGGGCGCCTGCTCTCGGGCCGGCTGGCCTGGGACGGGATGTCACCACCAGGGAGCCGTGGTGGGGACGACATTCGGATGGCTCATGGAGATGCCCTCCCTCTTCTTACTTAAAACAGGATCCGAGGCGGGCGCCTGGGCAGGAGCACCTTGCCGAGGCCGGGGTCTCAAGGGTGGTTCCCGCCCCCACCCCAGGGCGCAGGGCCCCCCTGCCGATGCCTGGCTCTGAGCTTGGACTCCACGCCCTTCCCTGACTCTGAGGGGCGCCCCCGCAGACCAGCAGGAGAGCTCAGCAGGGCTTTGCTCCGGATGTGGGGGCGGGCTCGCCCACCTCCTAGCGTGTGTCACCTGCAGGAGGGGGGTTCAGTTTCTATGTCCTCTGTGAGGGACCTACCTCTCCCTGGGGTGGGTGACTGACACCAGGAAGGACACCCCGTTCTCAGAAGGCGCCCCCAAAGGCAGGCTCCCACTCTGGGTCTTAGGGACAGTCACAGCCTCTAACACGCAGCCACAGTGCGGGGGGAGGTGGGCAGATGTGGTGCGTATCCATCCACTGGCCAGGTGCCGAGGGGACTCCGATGGCCCCTCCTCGACCTCCCAGCCTCACGAGGAAGGCAGACAGTGTGCGACGAAAACGCACCCCAAGAAAGCGCTTCTCAGGGAGGCTGCAGGGACAGAGAAAGCAGTTAGTGAACCCGCTATGAGAGAGAAATCCTGGCTGGCTTCCCAGAGGAGGTGACATCAACCAAGTAGGTGTTAGCCAAACAAAGCAGTGGGACAAGGACATCCGGCAACAGGTGCAGAGCCCCGGAGACGAGGGCGGAGGGAGCGTCCGTGCGTCCACCCCAGGCTGGGCCCTGGGCAAGGTGCCGGGCACACACACAGCCCCACAGCCCGCCTGCCCCTGGTGCCCTGCGGTCCCCTGGCCCCCAGCATGGCGCCATGCTAGCAGTGGGTGCTCAGTGACGATGGGAGGAGCCAGGAGCCTCAGCGCCTGGAGGGGAGGGCGGAGAGGCAGCCTGAGACGCGGCTCTGCGAAACACAGGCTCCCGGGCCATCCCGCAGAGCTGGGGGAATGCCGGGAGCGTGCGTTTCCGGGGCCGTGCCGGGCCGAGCCCCCAGAGGACCCAGGCCCCGTGGTCGGGAGTGCTGGCTCTGGCCTCTGGGAGGGCAGGGGCCCGAGGGCAGAGCGCCCCCCTCCTCCAGCTGTGCGGGAGGGAGGGCCAGGGGTCCAGGCGAGGCCCCTGGTTTGGAAGCCTGGGCCCCTCCCTCCCACACAGCCCTGTGTCATTTCATTCAAGGCTAGCAGATGGCTTGGGACAGAGTGGCCTCTCGGACTTTATAATATCTTGTTACATCCGGTGGCTCTTCAGGCCCTGGGGTGGCGAGAGTGATCCATGAAGCCAGGTGACGGGGTCGTGTGCCCGCCGCCTCCGAGGTGGAGGGCCGGGGCAGACGGCCACAGTGCTCACCCACAGCTCCTGGCCCAGCCGGGCGACATCGGGGCAGCAAGATGAGGCCCGTGGGGTCCCTGTCCCCTGGAAGTGCTGAGACCCTGGCAACAGCCCAGCCTCACTGTCCCAGTTCAGGGAAAGAGGGTCACACCAGGAATAGAATCTCCTGTCTTCCACGGCACCGCCTGACTCGGGGCCGCAGCCGCTGGGAGAGGGGACAGCCGAGCGGCCGGGGTCTGTGGGCACGTGGCCTCCTGCTTGCCGCTGCTTCTCCATCCTGAGTCCAAGATGACAGAGCCGCTCGGTGCTCAGGCCGCATGGTCAGAAGGTCAGAAAGCTTGGCCCTGAGCATGTGGACGGAGGCTCTGGATACGGCCGGCCAGCCGGTGCCGCTGGCATGTTGTGGCAAGTCCTCCTTTCCCTTAGGACTCAGAGACCCTCTCTGAGTAGAAGCCTCTGTCATCCACCCTCCCCCCAGCGGTCTGAGGAAGCGGAGTGAAGCGATGTCCGTCACCTGCCCGAGCAAACGGGCCAAACCGCACTAATGTTTGTCAAAGGCCACCTCCCTGGGTGGCGGGAGAGGAATTGCAGGGGACGCTCTGAAGGAGGCACGTGGGGCTGCTGTCCATCCAGGAGGAAGACAGGCTGAGGACGGGCTGCAGGCAGGGCCGGGCCCGACGTGCGGGTCTTCCCAGGCCCGATGACCCGTGGGGTTATCGCTCACGTTTGCTGGGGTCCATTCTCCACTGAGCACCCGCGTGTCTGTTACTGCCTTTGGGTTTTCCCAGAATCCTCAGAAATACTTCGGGCTCCAGGGCTTGAGGGGAGCAGGGTGGCCAAGGTCAGGGTCGACACAAGGCAAAGCTGTGGTTCGAGCCCGGGGCTGCTGGTGCCCGTCCCAGGCCCGTCCCACTCTGTGGGGGTGGGGGAGGGGCTGAGCTTGAGATCAGGTGTACTGACCTTGGGGAAGGGTCCCCAGGGCAGCAGGCGTTGACATTGACCTCAATGAGAAAAGAGGCTTAAGAGACCTGGCTCACATGCCCAGGCCTCGTCTGCACCGATGCAGTCCGCCTGCCCTGCAGCCCCCCTCAGCCGTCTCCGGGGAGCATGACGCGCACCTGCCCTCTGAACTCTGCCTTAGCTCTTCCCTGCCCGCCACTCACGTCCCGGCACCACTCTCTGGCCACTGAGACCCTTCCAGAGGGGGACACGACCTCTTCTAGGGGCGTCGCCCTCACTCGAATCTGGGAGTCGATTTTATCACCATCGTCGTCATCGGCGGCGGGAGCAGCAGCAGCCGGAGGGAGAGAGTCGCACAGGAGACACGTGTCCGCCTTTGAAGATCCGTGAGCAGACGGGAGCGTCTTGGCCCCCCGCACACCGATGGCGAGGCCCACGGCCTCTTGACGCCTGGGAGTGGGGGAGTGGCCGTCCGTCCCCCTGGACGGTCCCCCCTGTGGTCCACGTTCTTCCCAGCAGCTTGACCAGCGGCAGCTGCGGGCGATTCTGTCGGGTGGGTGGGTTTCCGGCGGTTGGTTTGACCACATTCTCTGTCCTTCGCTCGATGAGGAGTGTTTTTTGAATTAAAAATGTTTGTTCATGGTGGTAAAAATACACTTCACTTAAAACCACCTGAACTAGTTTCCAGTGTCCAGTCCGGCGGCACTAGGTCATCGGCCACCTCGGTCATTCTCGCCAGGACTTTTCCACCCTTCTGAGTGACACTGTCCCTGTCAAGTGACTGCCGACGCCCCCACCCCGGCCCCTGGCACCCCCACTCTGCTTTCCGACTCTACGAGCCCGACTCCTGAGGAGCCTCAGCCGAGTGGGACCACGCGGCATCTGTGTTGTGTGATGGGCCCATCGCGTCATCGCGGTGTCCCCTGGGCCCAGCCAGGCTGGGACGGGCCAGCATCTCTTCAAGGCTGAGCCGTACTCCATTGTTTGGGTGTGTCCGCCCCGTTCTGCTCATCCGTTTGTGGACACCTGGTCTGCTCCCACCTTGGGCCGCTGTGAGCGATGCTGCCGTGAATGTGGGGGTCCAAAAACCCCTTCGAACCCCATTTTCATTTCCCTTGGGTCACGACTCCGTGTCGTTTCTTGAGCAGCTGCCGAGCTGTTCCCCGTGACAGCTGTGTGGCTCTACGTCGGCGAGGGGCGTTCCGAGCCCAGGGCCTGGCCAGGTTGGCCTTGGAGCCTCCGAGACCCAGACTCCTCCCCGTGCCCACTGCGCACTCTCTGTGCCCAGCCCTGCTCCACGTGGGCCACGGCCCCTCCCCCCCGTCCCTGCACGGGCTGTCCCCATCTTCCCCTGCCCTTCCCCCGGCCCACGCCGCCTACGCTGTGGGTCAGCATCCTGGTGTCTGGGGCTCCCTGAGGCCCGAGCGAGACACACGGCCCCGAGGTGAGGTGTGAATGTAGCCATGCTGGTTGCTGGTTGGAGAGCGTCCTGCACCCCCGTCCCCCACTTCCCTCGGCCCTGGAACGTGAGTCAGAGGGAGGCCGCTCCTGAGAGGTCCCCATCAGACCACCCCATTGTCTGGTGATCGGAGAGTTCTGGTGGGTGACGGGCCCCTGACCCGCGGAGCGAAGCCCCCTCCACTCCCGGCTCAGCCGCCCCCCCCTCGCCCCCGGCCCCGCTCTGCTTGGGCTCTCTGCCACCCTGGGCACAGAGGGCACCGTCCTTTTCAGTTGTGGTAAAATAATCACACCACAAAGTGCACCGTCTCACCTGTCGCCAAGTCTGCAGCTCGGTGGCGTCCAGGGCGTCCACACCGCTGTGCCCGTCACCGCCGTCATCTCCAGGACGTCGTCACCCTCCCACACGGACACTCTGTCCCCGTTACACGGTGACTCCCCGGCCCTCCCCTGCCCCGGCGCCGCCCGCTCTCTGTCCCTGCGAATCTGGCTCCTGCAGGCACCTCGCGGACGCAGGGCCGTGCAGGGTCCGCCCCTCCGTGCCTGGCTGGTTTCACCACGCGCCACGTCCTCGGACTCCACCCGCGTTGTCGCGTGTGTCAGGATTTCCTCCCTTTTTACGGCTGTTTGTCCATCCACCTGTTGACAGACAGGTGGGTCGCCCCCATCTGAGCGCACGCGCACGTGCGGTTTCCAGTTTAATGGTCCCGTCAGCAGCTCTGTGGCAGGTGCCTCACCCTGTCCCTGCCACAGCAGAGACCAGGCCCCGGGCCCAGCAGAGCGCTTTGCACGGGGAGCTGCACTCGCCCCTCACCACGGCCCTGTGAAGGGGCTCCGCGTGCCCCCGTGGACAGATGAGGAAACCGAGGCTGGGGAGGTGAAAGGCCTCGCGCGCGGTGCCGGCCTGGGCCAGGCGCAGGTGGAGGGTTCTCCGCCTTCGGAACCCACGTCGTGCCTTCGCGCGGAGCGTCCAGCTGGCTCTGTGCGTTCCCACGTCGCCCTGGCCGTTCACGCCGTCATCGAACACGAGGGGCCCTCTCCCCACCCTGCCCCGGGCTGGGCCGAATGAGGCGCATTGGGCTGGGTGCCACCTCTGGGGTGGGGGGACTGACACGCAGAGGCAGGGAACAGGTGCTCGACTGTGTTTGTTGCAGATGTGTGTGCAGATGTGTGTGTGCATGTGCATGTGTGTGATTATGCATGTGTGCGTGCATGCATGTGTGCATGTGTGTATGCCTGTGCATGTGTGTGCGTGCACGTGCATGTGCGTGCAGGCATGTCATTATGCATGTGTGCACACATGCATATGTGTGTGTGCACGCGTGCATATGTGTATGTTGCGCATGTGTGTATGTGCACATGCGTGTGTGCATGTGTGCGCATGCATGGGTGTGCATGCACGTGTGTGCATGCACGTGTGTGTGTGTGCGTGTGTGTGTGCGTGTGTGTGTGCAGGCTGTAATTATGCATGTGTGCACGCATGCATATGTGTGCGTGCCTGTGTGTATGTGTGTGTGCCCATGCGTGTGTGCGTGCGTGCATGCATGTGTGTATGTGTGCACGTGCATGTGTGTATGTGTGCGCATGCATGTGTGTGTGCATGTGTGTGTGTGCATGTGTGTATGTGTGCACATGCGTGTGTGTGTGCGTGCAAGTGCACGTGTGTGCAGGTGTGTGATTATGCATGTGTGCGTGTGTATGTGTGAGCATGTGTGCGTATGTATGTGTGCACACGTATGTGTGCATGTGTGCATGCATGTGTGTGCATGCATGCGTGTGCGTGCACGTGCGTGCGTGTGTGCGTGCGTGTGCGTGTGTGTGTGCATGTGCGCGTGCGTGTGTGTGCGTGCGCATGTGTGTGTGTGTGTGCCACGTCCGGGTACGGGTGGGGAGCAGGTCTGGGGGAGGACAGGGCCACCTCCGTTGCAAAGCCCCGAGCCCAAGGTCTGTCTCTGTCACTGCGGTGACCTCCCAGAGTCTTTGCGGGTCAGGGAGCAGCTCGTGCCCTGTCCTGTCTCCGCTGGCATCGTTTTCTTCATCAGTTTCCCCCCAATTTTTATTTTGAAAGATTTCAAGCACGTAGAAGAGTTAGGGGCAGAAAAGAGCCGCGGAGCGAGCGGCGTGCGCTGCCCCGGGCACGTGCGGCGGCGCCGGCGTTCTGCAGCACGTGGCTCTTCCTCTCTCTTTCCGGAACCATTTCAAAGTTAGTCACATCCTGGCACTTCGCCCTCTGGGTGCTCAGCGCGCTTCTGTGCCGGAGCGTCACCTGCGCAAAGCCCACGGTCCCATCCCCCCACCCGCCCCCAGGTGTCCTTCCCTGATGCTCGTCTGTCTTTTCGCCGCCAGGAGCCGGTCCAGGACCACACACTGCAGTCGGTTACCTTGTCTCGGCGTCTTCCATCTCCTTTATTGTTCTGGAATGTTCTTCCCACTTTTCCCCTTCCCTTCTTTCGTGCCACCGACACTTGAAGAGCCCAGGCCCGTCATGCTGCGGGCCGTCCCACAGTCTGGCTTGGTCTTGTCCTTGGTGACGGGACCCAGGACGAGCCTTCCTGGCGAGAGGCTGCCGAGGTGGCCTGCATGCCCCTCGGGCGGCACCTGGGTCCTGTGTGCCCTCGGCTTTTCCTCACGCCCGGTGTGCGCCCAGCGGAGGTGGGGATTGTTCCGCGTGCGTCCGCACCGTGCGCAGACAGACCCGTGAGAGCTGCTCCTGGAGGCGGAGCTGTTAGATGGCAGTGACTGCCGCCCGCCCAGCGGTGCCTCCAGTTTACACGCTTCCCAAGGGAGCACGAGAGCCCCTCGTCCCCGACCCCTCCTAGCCCAGCACTGGGCAGTGTCAGTCTTTCCACGCTTGTCCAACGGATGGGAGAAGGGCGTCTCCCTGCTCCGCCTCCCGGGTCCTCGGGTGCCCGCGAGCATTCGTCCACATTTCCGGGCCGTTGGGATTTCTGTGGATTTCCTGTTCCCGCCTTTGCTTATTTTCCTGTGGGGCTGCTCATCTGCCTTTGTTGACTCAGGAGGCGGATAGGAGTGGGGGCCGAGTTTAGTCAGGCAGGGCGATGAGTCACTCTTGATCCGAGCGTGGGGTGGCATCGCCCACGGGGCCTGGGAGGGGGTGGGGGGCGGTGGGGAGGGGAGGGACGTCAGTGGCAGTGTGCAGGTGTGTTGTTGGGCATGGTGGCAGAGGAGGGTGGGGGTCTCTAAACGGGGACACAGAAGCTCCACCTGACGACGAGCCAGCCTTTGACGTCTGCGATTCTGCAGCAGCCAGCTCCTGGTAGATTCCTTGGGGGTCCCTGCGTGTCCCCTACCTTAGGGAGCCCCATACCCGCGGCTAAAGCCCTCACCCTGGAACCTCCGGATGTGGCATGACTTGGACATAGGGCTACCGCAGGTGTACCTCAGTAGGATGAGGTCATGCGGAGTAGGCTGGGCCCTGATCCACCATGACAAGAAGAGGAGAAGATGCAGACAGGACGGCCACGTGACCACAGAGGCAGAGGCCGGAGCGGCTACAAGCCAAGGAGTACCAGCCACCACCAGAGCTGGAAGAAGCAAGAAGTGCCCCCCCCCCGCAGGTTTCGGAGGGAGCCCAGCCCTGCCGGCCCCTCCATGTGGGACCTCTGGCCTCGGGAACCGGAAGAGAGTGGACTTCTGCTGTTTAAGCCCCCGGTGTATGGTCTTCTGTTATGGCGGCCGCGGGGAACTAATAGTCAGGAATTGGGAAGGAAAAGTGCCAGTTACCAAGTGCCCACCTTGTACCAGGCGAGGGGCCAGGCACCATCACGCATCTTCCCTCATGTGGTGTCCCTGCAGTCCAGCAGGCAGGCACCCCATCTACAGAGGAGGAGACTGAGGCTCAGGGGAGGTAAAGCCTGCAGGCCAAGGTCACACAGCTGCTGAGCGATGGAGCTGGTGGCAAACCCAGGTCTCCCGGGGTTGCAGAAGGTGAGCCAACGGGATGAAGGTATCAGGCCGTGACATGGGGCACTGGTGGGGGTGGGGAGTGGTGAGTGGAAGCGGACACAACGAGCATGGCGTTCTCTTTTCCGACTATGAGGTCCCACCAGGGGTGTCCAGGCAGGGCTTCCAGACGGCAGGGTAGGGAGGTGTCCAGGTGGGGGTGTCCAGGTGGGAGCGTCCAGGAGGGGCTTCCAGGCGGGGCTTCCAGGTGGGCCTTCCAGGAGGGGGCGTCCAGGTGGGGGCGTCCAGCCTGCAGCTGGCGCTGGGGGTCGAGTGCTTGAGAGAGGCAGGGCCGGGCCTTGGGAACCCTTGCTTAGGGACCAGATGTCTCAGGTCCCTCCACACCTAAATTTTCACATCCCTGAAAGTGTTGGTATCTTCCTGGCTGCCAAGTCACCTTGAAGAGCTGTCTCTCCGTCTGCCATGACGTTTTCAAGCCCTCGCTCTCGTTCGCTCCTCAGCTGAGCAGCGTTGGCAAATGAAGTGAGTGAGCGTCGCTGCCGGCAGCGCCGTGGCTGGTGGGCAGCGCGGGGCTGTCGGAGTGAAGATGGGGTGCAATGTGGAGCAGGGGCTGTGCCGGGAGGAGGGGGACCAGGAAACACCCGCATGCGGACGGAGCTCAGGGCGGCAGTGGGGCGACCGAGGCCACCTGGACCACACACTCCCTGTCCTTTGTGGCCACTTCCCAAGCCACCTGGTGAGCCAGGCTGCTCGTGAGATGCAGGCTGCTGTGTGGGTGGCGGGGGGAGGACTGTCCATGAGGCCTCGTGGCTGGGACCTCCTCGGGTTGGGGGTCCTTCCAGGCACCTGTCAGTCCTGCCCCCTTCCCACGCGTGGAAAGAGCACAGTTCTGTCTTTTCTTTAAATCATCATCGTTCCACTCGGGTCCCCACCCTGGCAGGGGTACAGGTGTAGGGTTAGGGTACAACTTCCTACGCTGCAGGTGGTGACCCATTTGTGGGCGCGAAATCAGATTAGTGGGTCACGGCAGTGTTTGTTATGTAAGAAGCTGAATAGGGAAATAGCAGAGCACGGGACGAGGAATAAGGGGAAGTATCGTGCGATGGAAAATTCTGTTACATATTTACGTGTCGTAGAAACTGTTGCTGCGTGTGGTAGGCTTAAAAATGACCCCCGTAAAATGTCTCGGGTCCTCGTTCTGGCTCCTGTGAGTGGTGCCTGATTTGGGGGAAAAAAAGAGATTTTGCAGACCAGATTAAGGGTGCTGCCGCAGAGACGATCCTGGATTATGGGCCGGGCCCTAAATGCAGCCACTACGGCTGCTGAAGAGATGAAGAGAGCCGGCGGTTACAGACAGACACACGGAGGAGAAGGCCCTGCGACCATGGAGGCAGAGGTGGGGGAGACGCAGCCGCGAGCTGAGGGTGCCGGGGGCCACCAGGAGCTGGAAGAGGCAGGAAAAGGCCCCCCCACAGCCTCTGGAGGGAGGCAGCCCTGCCGACCCCTGCACTGCAGCCCGGCGAGACCCATGCTGCCCTTCATGCCCGGGCCTCCTTCCCAGGTCTCAGTTTCTCCTCTGGCACACTGGGGCCGTGCAGGGGGTTAAGTAGGCCCCCCAAAATTCATGCTCAGCTGAAACCTTAGTGTGTGACCTATTTGGAATGAGGGTCTTTGCAGGTGTATTGGAGATGAGGACAGAGAAGAGGTCATCCTGGCTCATACAGGTGGCCCTGAACCCAACGGCTGGTGCCCTCATAGGCCACAGGAAAGGACACGCAGGCTCCCGGTGAGGAGGCCATGTGAAGACGGAGGCAGAAGCTGGAGCGATGTGGCCACAAGCGCAGGAGTGGCTGGGGCCACCAGCAGCCAGAACGGGCAGGAAGGACCCTCCCCTGGAGCCTCCGGAGGGCGGCGGCCCTGCAGACGCCTGGTGTCAGACTTCTGGCCTTCGGGACCGTGAGAGCAGAAATGTGTGCTGTCGAAGGCCCCGCTGGCTCGTGGGGCAGCCCCGGGCCGCGGCGCAGGCCGGGGAGCTCGCTCCGCTGCCCCTGGCGTGTGGAGCAGGGCGGGGTCCTGGCCCCGGGCCCCGGCCCCCTCCCCCCACCCCCGTGTGTCTTTTCAGAGTCCCTTTCCCGGACGCCTGGGAAACAGGTGCGCGTTTGGAGCGTGGCGGGAGGCTATTTCAGTGTGCGGGGAGGGGGAGGCCCTGCCCCTCCCCGGCATGAGGGCGCAGCTGCCGCGTGACCCTCTGGCGTGTCCCAGTCCCTGTGCCGGCCACAGAGGCTCTTCCCCCGCCCAGCGGCTGCCCGCGGCCTCCACGGGCGCCTGCCCCTCGCGAGGAGCTACATGGGGATGCCCGGAGGAGAGGCAGGTAAGGCCCCGGCCACGCCTTGCGCCGAGGCCGAGCGGCTGGGGAGGAAGGCGTGTTTTCTGAGAAGAAGCCTTGAGCCCCGGGCGTGGGCTTTGGGGCCCTGGCGACGGGAGCCGGTCTGAGCAGTGCCGTCCGGTGAGGGCGGTGAGGGCCAGCACGCGGGCACGCCGACTGCCCGCCGGGCCTTGGGACTTCCTCTTAGGGACTCCAGGCGGCAGCCCTGCGGAGCGACCTCGTTTTACGGACGAGCAAGCTGAGACCCAGGAAGGGCAGGTGGCGAGAGTCAGAGCTGAGCGGGGCTCCAGTGCCCTCTGACCCCGCTGTCTGGGCAGAGCCAGGGGCCCCCAGACTCTGCACCGGCCCCCGCCTCCCTCTCGTCTCTCCTTTCCCTCCTCTCTCGTTTTCCAAGGCGGCAGTCCTCAGTCAGGGCCGATTTTGCTCCCCAGGGACCGTCTTTTTGGTGGTCACGGCTTGGGGAGCGGGCGTGCGGGGTACTGTGGGGGGTGGAGGCCTGGGCTCACTGCGTGGGACAGCCCCCTGGTGACGAGCTCTCTGGCCCTAAACGTCAGCTGAGCTGCGGCCGAGGGACCTGCCTTGAGGACGTCACAGAAACGCCACTTCTCCCAGTAGTGACAGGGCCGGCGACTTAGGTTAGCAACTTCGAATCCCCTCAAACCCCACCTGTTGACCAGGCGGCCTGCAGGGGGAGGGGAAGAGGCTTCAGGGGACTAGGGGAGAGGGGACAAGAGATGAGGCAGAGTGAGGAGGAGCGCAGGGAGGCTGGACCCCAGAAGCAAAGAGAAGTCGGGGTGCACAGGAGAGCCTCCCGGAGCCCGAGGTGTGGGGCCGGGTCCTGCCTCCCGTGGGCTCCAGCCTCCGTCCCAAAGCGCTCCCAGCCGGGTCCTCGGGCGCCTGTCCCAGCACGCCTTGATGACCACGGGGCGCTGCCTCCCCGGCACCCGGCAGGGCCCGTGCCTCGCTGCTGTCCTGTCTGGCTCGTGGGGTCTTTCCGGGGGGGGGGGGCAGGACGCCAGCCCCATCTCATCCCATCAGCACCTCACGCCCCAGCATCCTGACTGGCGGAGGCAGCTCCGGGCTGGGGCAGTGGCTGTGACCGAGAAGCCAGACCAGCGAGCTTCACACCCTGACTCCGGCCCGGCCTCGCCGTGTCCTGGTCGGGGGGCCTCGCGCCCCCGGGGGCCTCAAGGGGCCCATCTGGAAAGGGGGTGGACTGTGGCCCCCCTCCCAGGGTGCTGTGGGCGAGCGTGGCAGACACTCGGTATTTGTTTCCCACGGCGCGTAGCTGGGCACCTCCCCAGCTGGCCTGACTCGGCCCGCGTGTCCCCTCACCCCTGGCCTGGCCGCACCGCTGGCTGAGGCCCAGCGCACATCCCTCCAGCCTGGGCGGTGTACTGGGTGGTTCTGGAAAGGCCAGCGGGTTCCAAGAGCTGTGGCCTGTGACGATGTCCCTTCCTCACGTGGACTTTCCATGCGGGGGTTGGGCGGGCCCCCCGCTCCGCTGAGCACACACCATCCTTCCCACCCGTCCTGCCTCACCCAGATGACCGGCCACCACTGATGGCAGAGAGCAGACAGTAGTGAAGAGGAAAATGGCAGAAACCCGGCAAAATAAGCACCGTAGCTTCTGATGAAGAAGCGGCACCTTGTGATAAAAATAGCAGTAAAGGAAATGTGATTCTATTTACGTAAAGTTACAGTCAGAGTTCAAACAAACAAACACAAAAAAACAATGGCACTCCGAGAAGAAAACAGGGATAAATCTTTGAGACCTAGGATGAGGCAATGGCTTCTCAGACACAACACCGAGAACACACGGAACAGAAGAAGACGCAGACGCTTTGGACTCATCAAAATTAAACTTTTATGCTGCAAAGAACATTATAAAGAAGATAAAAACGCAGCTCAGAAGGGGAGGTAGTATTCTCCGATCACGTGTTTGATAAGGGACTTGTACGTAGAATATAATAAACATCTTGTCACGAAAAGAAATCAGATTAAATGGGCAAAGGATCTGAGGAGACACTTCCTAAAGAACGTGTGCAGATGGCCGACGGGCATGTGAAAAGATGCTCAGCATCATTAGCCGTCAGAGAAGTGCCCATCAAAACCACGATGAGATGCCACCTCACCCCACGGGGACGGCCGTGGTCGAAAAGTCAGAGTAACCAGCGCCGACGAGGACGTGCAGAGAGCAGACACCGCTCCCTTGCTGCCAGCGGGGGTGACAAGTGGCACATCCACGTCGGAAACCAGTGGCGGTCCTTCAAGGGGCCAGACGTAGCGTCACCACACGACCCAGCGGTTTACCCCAGGAACGTACCCAGGAGACGTGCCACCTGCCACGCAGGAGGGACCGTGCAGGAACGGTCCCAGCAGCGCGTCCGAAGCAGCCGAGTGGAAGCCACCCCCAGCCCCGCGCCGGCGGGCAGCCGCGTGGGGGGTGTGCACTCGCGGACTGTCGTCCGGCCGTAACGGGACGGAGCCCGGAGACGCGCTGCAGTGTGGATGAGTCTTTAAAACGTGCTGCCGAGTGACCCGCGTGGTGCGGTTCCAGGCGTGTGAACCGTCCAGGACGGACAAACGTGCGGGGACAGGAGGGAGGCCAGCAGCTGCTGGGGCATGGGGCGGGATGCCGGTGGGTAAAGGGGTTTCTTCCGGGGGTCATGAAAGTGCCCTCGAGTTGATTGTGGTGGTCGGCACACGACTGAATACACTAAAAACTACTGTGTTTTGAACAGGCGACCGCATGGTATGCGAACCATATCTCATCGAAGCCGCGACTTCTCAGAAAGCGCATGCTGAGCACCCCCTGCCGAGCTGCGACACAGCCAAGGGGGGACGTTTCCCACTGTGTGGGGGGATCGGGATGATCGGGCACACGGCGGGGTCTGGACAGTGCTGGTGCCCTCCGGGAAGGTGGGACGGGAGAAGGGGTGCAGGCGGAGGTGACCTCTCGGACTCTCCGTGGCCCTCCCGGCGGGACTCAAAGCCACGGACCCCTGTGAGTGGTTTGGACTTGCTGACGTTGCCCCGGGGGCGGCCTCCGTCCATGCAGGCGGTGTCTCCAGGTCCAGGCTACGGCCACGTCTTCAGAGGCACGGGCAGGAAGGGGGAGGCTGGCGACTGAACTGTCCAGCACATGCCCTGCGCCTGCCAGGCCCCCACGCCGGGGCGTCCCAGGGCGGATGGCCGGGGGCACGAGGGGCCGGGGCAGATGAGCTCAGCCCTCGCAGACCCTCTGGCGGGAGGTGGCCGTGGGCTTGGGGTCCTGGGGCTCCCTGCCGTACGCCCACGTCCAGCTCCGTGACCCAGACGGTCGCCGGGCTCAGTGGCCGGCACAGCCCAGGCCCAGCAACTGGGCGGCAGTGCCACAGAGATCGTCACGCTGCCAGCACACTGCACGGTGCTCACGTGACCCGGTGCGTGTCCTGTCTCCCGTTAGATTTAAGGGGCATTTCGGGAGCATCCGCTGTGCGCCGAGCTCTGGGTGTTTGCTGAAGACCCAGGTGAAGCCACGTGTTGATGCAGCGGTGGCTGCCCTGGCCCATGGCACTGTGCCACGGGGGACTTCCACCGCACCCTGGCCCGGCCACAGACTCACCGGCCACTGGCAGTGTCCCCGTGTGTGGGGGGATGGGCGCAGATGCCCACGGAGCCCAACCTTCCGGAATGCGGCCGGTGGGGCTCTGCGTGCCTCCCCGGTCGGGAAGGGCGGCTCTTCCGGGATGAAACCGCTGGGGCGTGGGCGGCCGGGGCGCCCGGCCCGGGCCCTGAAGCGCCAAGAGTCCCCGCAACTGCCAGGCGCTCGGGCCCAAGTCTGCTGGGGGCCCCCGCGGCCAGTCTGAGCTTCCGGAGGTGGGGGGTCTGCTCGCTGCCACCGTTCTCCAGCTTCTGCCTCTGGAGGGAGCCCCCGTGCACCCCCAAACGCAGCACTCGCCCCTGCCGAGCCCTGCCCCGTGCCAGCCTTCCCATGTCACCGTCCTCAACAAGCCCCGCCCTGAGGAGCTCAGAGGGGCGAGTGCAGGGGGAGACTCTGGAAGGAATGGGGACACACCCTGTGATGTCGGGCTGTGTGGACGTGGCTGCAGGAAGTGGGGACGGACACACGTCCACTCGGGCTGCACGGCAGTGTGACCGACACGTGTTGACTCAGCCCATCGATGGAGTACCTACCAGGGCCGGGCCGGGCTGGCGCCAGGCGTGGGGGGAGGGGGGGTAGGGTGGGCTCACGCACCTGGAGGCCACTTCCTGTCGCCCCCAGGGCCAGCCCCGGGCGGGGTGCAGAAGCCCAGGGGTGGGTCAGCCCCAGGAGGCCATGGTCTGGGCCCCGAGGTGCCAAGAGGCAGAAGGGGCAGTGGCCGCTTTGGGGATATGGACGCTTCTGGACTTGTGATCGGCTTACACCCCGATAAGCCCGTCATCAGTTGAAAGTATCGTCAAGTCCAAAATGCATTTAACACGCCTCGCCCCCCGAACACCAGCGCTCAGCTGTCTGTCTCCACCGCATGCACCTCCCTGTGCCGCCATCAAGTCGCAGGTCGGGCGTCGGTGCCTCGTGAAGCCGGGACCGCCTGTGTCAGGAGTTTTCACACACCCGTCCCCCTGCGCTGCGCTCAAGCCCCACGTCCACTCCTGAGACCTCCCCCCAGGACAGAGCCGGCCGGTGGCTGACCTTGGGGAGCAGGCTGGCCCTGGGGCAGCTCGAGGGCTCCCCAGGGGGGGACTGCGTCTGCTCCAGCCCGCCAGGGAGGCGGTGCCCACGGCGTCTCGGGGTGGAGGACGGGCCTGAGCATCGCACAGGCCCTCAGGCCGCGTGCGCGTGGACGCGGAGCCCGTCCACGGGGCTGTGTCCGGAGGAGCAGCCTCGTCAGCTGCACCCCCACAGCACAGCGGGCGCCCGGCTACGTCACTGGCTTCTCACATGTCCTCGCATCGGATCTGCACAGGAGCCCTGCGTTGGCACACTTGTCCCCACTTTATAAAGGAGGAAACTGAGGCTCCTTGAGGTCACGTGACCTGCCCGAGGTCACGGGGGGAGGACTAGCTGGGCCCAGCAGGGTCTGTCCCCCTTCCCCTCGCCCACCCTGCCACCCCACTGAGCTGGGCCAAAGCGCGAAGCCAGACCTCAGGCAACCTGCCGATGAGGCCACCATAGGGTAAGCAAGATACGGGCCTCCGGGGACACCCGGTCCCCTTCCTGGCCGCCCCGCCCCGAGCTGCAGGCCCGCCTGTGAGACGTGGAGAGGACCGAGCCGGCCGCTGTGGCTCACACCTGCCAGGACCACACCAGCTACGTTCCCTGCTTCCACGGAGTCCGGACAGGGCCTCCTGAGAACAGGCTCCAACACGCAGACGCGAAAACCGAGGCCTCCCGGAGTTCTCCAGGTTCTCCAAGGTCACATGGCTGCCCCTGGACGGCGGGTCCAAACCCAGCTGGCTGTGTCCCTGCCCCTCGCAGCACGCGGCTCCTCCGTCTCCGTTCCTGGTGGCAGGGAAGAGCCCATCACACCCAAAGGGACCACAGCGTTGTCAGGTCAGCCGGCCCACAGACACACGAGCAAGCCAGGCCCCTCCCTCGTGGGAGCAAGCTTTACGTGTGGACATCCCCCATGATAATGCTTCGGACTCCCAGTGGGGTTCCCCCGTGCGGGCGTGGCATTATCATGGGGGGCTTAAATTGTCGCAGGCCTTGCGTGACTGATTCTTGCCACTTGAGTTTCTGTTTTGTGTTATTATCACAGTCAGGGTCTTGTTACACCGAGTGTCAGAGCCAACCTTGACATTGTAGCAACACGAACCTGCCGCTTTGTGGCCAGGTCTGTAATGTGGTAGCGCCCTCCGCTCCTCTCTCTCTCTTTGAAAACTTGTCACAGACTTTGTTTCTTAGAGCAGTTTTCCGTTGACAGGAAAATGCAACAGAAAGTAGAGACTTCCCATATACCAGCCACCCCAGAAAACGGAGTCCACCCCCCCCACCACCTCCCCCGGCCCCTCCACTGCTAACAACTGGCTTTAAGTTACAATCGGCAAACCATTTTGATACATTACTCTTCACTGAAGTCCACAGCTTGCCTCAGGGTCGTCACTCCTGGTGGTGCACTTCCTGTCGATTTGGACAAATGTGTGATGACGTGGATCCATCAGTATGGTGTCACAGAGTGGTTTCACTGCCCTAAAAATCCTCCGTGTTCCACCTAGCCACCCCTCCCTTTCCCCAAGTCCCTGGCAACTGCTGATATTTCTCCTGTCTCCGTGGTTTTGCCTTTTCTGGAATGTCATATTGTTGGCGTCTTACAGCATGTAGCCTTCTCGGATTGGCTGGTGTCACTTAACGACCTGCATATCAGTGTTCTCCACATCTCCTTGTGGTTTGACAGCTCACTTTTTTCTGTGACATCCGCCTACCAGACCCTGACGGTGGCCACAGCAGCCCACCCCTGCCTTGGGGCCGCGTGGAGACAGCCCTGGGTGTTGCAGGGCGCGGGTCCTGTTCTGGGGGCGGGGGTGGCCGTGGACCAACCGGGCCACCCCTCCCGGCCTCCGCTCACGCAGCAGCGGCAATGACGGCACTCACTCTGCCAGCTGCTGTGAGGAGCAGAGCCCTGTGGCAAGCACCCGTAGGCATGCCTGACTTACGGTGGGGCAGCTGCAGGAGGAATGAATCCGTCTTGGGGGTAAAAGGCCCACGCCATAAACGCACAGGATTCGCCAACGTGATCCTAGGGCTGAGCAGGCAGATGGGAAGGTGCGGGCTGGAGGGGACACCTGGAGGGCGGTACCTGCATGAACACAGTTGTCTGTTGCCACAGTGCAGTGTCTACTGCTCACCACAAGAGGGCAGCACCACCGCTCTCGCTCGTGCCCAGGTCCCAAGAGCCTCCACAGGACGCGGCAGGTGGGTGGCGTTGGGTCCTCCCAGCAAAACCGTGTCTTAAAGCAGCGCCCTCCCCCACCCCCCGACCAAGTATACCTCCAGTAAGCAGGGAACCGGTGACATCGGACTGTGAGGTCTTGACAATGACAGCAGCCGTTGCACGCTGAGCTCTTGGGACCTGCTGGGCCCTGGGCCGGAGTATTTGTGCCCGTGGTTCCAGCGTCCCCCGGGTGGGTGATGCGAGCGGAGGGTGGATGGCAGGGGGCAGGCGGACGGAAGTCGGGAGTCCCGGGTCCCAGCACGTGGGAGGCGGGGCTGGGCGGTGCCCCCAGGACTGTGGGTGTCGACCCCGGCGTGGGTGGTCTGACGTTCGCCTCGTGCTGGATTCGGGCCAGTTCCCAGCAGCTTAACGACGTGGCTCGCCCGCCCGTGGAGAGACGGCAGGGGGTTGTTCTTTCCGCCCGTCGGGTGAGAAGGTGACCGCGTTGACGGTCTGGGCCCCCGGGCCCCGCACTCCCGGTTTGACCTCGGACGCGGACCAGGGTGACTCCGCGGCCCATCCGCCCCACGTGAGTCCCGGGTCTGGGGTTGTGCACAGCGTGAGTGGCACTCGCTGTCTGAGGCTTCAAGCGTCAACCCTGGTGGCTGGTTTTGTGCGGGACGCGTTAAATTCGAGCCCAGGAAAACTCCCGTAGCTTCCACTAAGTAATAGACGAGGCGTCCTCTGCAGTTCTGTAGGAAAAAGGAGTGTGCGGCAGCCCGCTTTTGACGTTGAACCCGGGGCCAGAAACCCCTCCGGAGCCACGGCCACGGACCCGCAGGCGGAGCTCACGGTCTGTGCCGTCCGGTCTGCTGGTTCGTGTCCTGGCTTCTCCGGAAACGTGAGGAAGGTGTCAACCGGGCCCAGGTGCTGCTCGTCTCTCGGCACCTGCTTCACCAGGCAGGGGGCTCTCATCCCCGACACCTGGCACCCCCCCCATGCTGGGGTCAGCAGGCCTTCCGGAAGGCCACCCTGCTGACCCCAGCATGGCCTGGTCCCTCGTTTGTGCCACCACCTGAGGGCAGGAACTGCAGAGGAGGACGGGCCCCGCTCTGGCCAGGTGGGGTTCTCAGGGGACGAGGACAGGTTGCCAGCGTGATGGAGAAATGTGCTCCTCTGTCTGAGATCCACCTGTCAGTTTCTATAGCCGCGATGAGACCTCGCAGGCCTGGTGCTCTGCCGGTGCTAGTGTTAAGCCGGAGTGTGTACGTGCGTGTGTGCGCATGTGTGTGGATACGCTTAGCTGTCAGGTGCAGCGTGGCAGGTGTCTCCGGGGCCCTCCCGCCTCCCCTGGCCCACCTGTGCGTCCAGCGGCCGCTGGGCAGCCCTCCTGGTTAGCGTACTTGCAGACGGTAGAGCGCTAGGTGTCTTGGCTGCAGGAGGAGGCTGAGCTCGCGGGGGTCGGGGGTGTTCTGAGGCCCTGGGGGGCCGAGGTCATGCCGGGCCAAGGCGGCAGGGGGGTCAGCCACCCTTTGGGAGGATACTGTGCTCCCCATCACTACAGGTGTGCACATGGGGTGGGGACAGGACCGCTCACTGGGGGTTGACCGGATGGCCTCTGACCAATTCCCTCTGGCTTCCAAGGAGGATGCGACGAGTCTGTGCCCCTGACGCCCCATGGGACCGTGCTGGCGGGCGCGGGGCCCCGGGCCCTCGCACCACGGCCGGTCTGCTCGCCGGGGCTGGCCCGCCCACCCTCTAACGTGCTGCTTTCCCCTGACAGTGTCGCAGCCCCAGGCTGCCCCCAGCCCCCCGGAGAAGCCGCCCGGCACGGCCATCCTGTGCGGCACGTGTGGAAATGTTTGCAGGGGTGAGGTGCTGCGCGTCCAGGACAAGTACTTCCACATCGAGTGCTTCGTCTGCAAAGGTGAGTGCGCCGGCCTCTGTCCCCGCCCTGTCCGGCGGCCGCAAGGCCAGGCCTCCAGCTGCGTCCCTGGTGAGCTCGCCCGAGAGTCCAGGATCCCGGAAGATCCTGAGTGGAGTCTTCATACAGCAGCGTGGCCTGCGTCACTTACGGGTGTGACACAGGAATCTGGGTCCGAGGACGGGGCCCAGGCCCCAGGCAGTGTCCTCGTACAGCCCCGCCCTGCGTCCGAGGGTTCAGGTCCAGTGGCCAGAGCAAAGCGGCCACTCGAGCCCTGGAGCCGGAACGTCCTTGCTGGTGGCATGACCCCAACCGTGTGGGCGCACAGGACCTATGTCGGGCCACACTCCGGTCCCCCCGCCCAGAGTAGAACGAGAACATGACAGTCATTCCAAACGGAAATGGCCTTTATTTTCTGATTGTAAAAAATAACGTGAATAATATACTAAATTCAAATATACTGAAAAGAGGAGACTCTGAAACACGGGGAGAGTCCCGTCTGAGCCACTGCTGCCTTCCTGCCCCGAGGCTGACGCACGTCCCGCTGTGCGCAGATGGGCCCCGTGCAGGTGCGTTTAGTTCCCTGAAAATGGCGTCTGAGGGCGGGGTGGGCAGCGGGAACCAGGCCGGCTCTGTCTCCAGACTCGGGGCTCGCATCTTAGAGGATCGTGCCGGTGGAGCTGGGCACTCCGCAGTGAGCCGTGTCGTCACACCTGCCCCCCGAGGTCCAGGGGACATCCCCCTAGGCGTTCAGGGGTGCACGTGACGTGAGCCCTAGTGACTCGGAGGTGCCCTAGGAGATGAGGGTTTGCTTTTGGGGGCAGACGGACTTAGGACGCGTGCCAGGTACGGGTCACAGAGCGACGTGACGGTTGTTGACGTTGCGCGGCCCGCTCGGCCAGGGCCAGATGCGCTCACCTCGCGGAGGGTCTCGGAGGCCCGGCCACGTGTGCCCCCGGCCTGGCCGAGGCTCTCGAAAGCGCTGACGAATGGGAAGGCGCCAGCTGGACTCTGGCCGGTGCGGTCTGGCGAGGGAGCAAGTAGATCGGCTCAGGTGTGCGACGCGACCGGAGAAGTTCGCTTTTACAGAGACCACGTGCTGGGGGCAGAGGATCTGGAAGCTGGTGGCGAGGGCATCGGAGGGGAGGTGGTGTCCGCTCTGACTCGGAGGGAGGAGGAAGGCTCTGGCCAGCGGGCAGCCAGGCTGGTCCAGGTGGCAGGGGTGGCCTGCAGCTGCAGGGAGGGTCAGCGTTTTGCCTGCTGAGTGCAGCAGAGCAGAGGACGGAGCCGAGGCTGGGGCCGGACTCGCCCCGGGCCAGCCGCCCCAGAGGGACTTGGGACTGTCCACTTGTGAGAGAGGAGCTGAGGCCTGGAGGGGGAGGGGCTTGTTTGGGGCTTGATTCCAGGCCTGCCCTGGCCCCTGCACAAGGGGCCCCGCCCGGGGTTCCCCAGGGCACCTCCCGTGGGGTGGGGAGCAAGGCAGCAGGTGTGCGCCCACCCAGGCACCTGGCTGCAGCCATGTCATTGGCACAGGCTCTGTGTGAGGGCTGTGTGTAGAGTCTTGTGGTTGGTTAGAAGACTCCAGAACCGCTGGCCACACCTCCTCTGCTTGCAAGGGGAGGGTCCAGGGATGACCCTGACTCCCCTGGCCCTGTGGGGTCAGAGTGCAAGGGGGCAACTCAGGGGTGGAGGATCAGGGAGGACGCTGAGTACCGCCAGGGCTGCCCTCCCCGGGGCCGTGGGGGCTGCGCCATCTCCGGCAGGGGTGCGCATGCCCTGGGACCCCAACCCCGCCCCTCGGAGCTGCTGTGGCTCCATTTCTGGGCATGGGTGGCTGTCAGGGACGTCACTGAGGGCCCCCAAATAGCCCGGATGCAGGGTTCCTCACGCATCCACAGCCTGGCTGGACTTCAGGTGAATTCTCCCCACCGCGCCTGTCCTCCTGACCACCATGACCCCCGCCCTGACAGAGGCTCCAGAGTCCTAGCCTTGGGGACGTGGGCCCCCAGCATGGTGGCTGGCAGGGCTGTTCGGAGAGGCGGGGAGAGGACACAGCCTGGGCAGCGTCGGGTCCCTGGGAAAGGGTGGAGCCGCAGGCAGGCAGGAGCGTGGCTGGGGCGTGGCCGGGGGCGTGGCCTGAGCCTGCCCGAGGCCAGGGGCGTGGCCTGAGCATGGCCGGGGCGTGGCCGGGGCGTGGCTGGAGCGCGGCGCATCCCCTGGGCCTCCGTCTCCGCAGACGGACCTGCGGCCCTCCGCCCTTGGTGTGGGCATTGATGCTGGCCTGCTGCCACGGGCTCTGGATTACGGGGACACATCCGCGCCGGGGACTCTTTCCTCAGAAGGTGACGGCCACCCCGCCCTGCCTGAAGCTTGTCTTCCGTTTCCGCAGAGCTTCCCAAGCCGTAGTGGGATTTGTCTGGCTTCATTTTCACCCCGTAAAGATGCATTTGCTACATTACCGAGCAGCAAAAAGGTCGCTCTTTTTAGAAGCCGACTTTGAAAGACAAAGGAGAGGTGTCCTCGGTGTTTAAAAGGGTTTCTCTGTAAGCCGGACCGTGGGAATGCCGCGGAAGCGTGGGCTCCCAGAATCCAGCCCGGCACCTGGTTGGACCCTCCGCCTTTGGTAGGAGGTGGGGACTGCCCCAGGTGTCCCCTCCCCACCATGTCACTGGGGCAGGTCACTTTGTCCTCGGAGGTTCACCTCCGTAGGTGGCATCTCTGCTTCCGACGTGGAGCAGCTGAGGGGCCCTGCCAGCTTTAAAGAAGCTGTATCTGTCGAAGCGTGAGAATCACGCGGCCTTGGACTGGTCTTTCATCCAGACGCTCATGAAAGTGCAAAGTGTGCATTGCTGAGGTGCCTTTGCAAATAAAAAGGAACACCCAACCAACAGCGTCTCAAACCACATGGGCACTGCAGCTGAACACGGAGCCTGGGGCAGCCCCGCACCCCCAGAGCTCAGCAAGGTCAGCAAAGACCCAGGTTCTTTCCTCACTTCCCCGCCCTACCTGTCCCCTTCCCCCCACACCCTGTGCATGTTGGCACTGCCTGTCCTCACAGCCTCAAGGTGGCTGCCACCGCTCCGAGCATCACATCCTCCCGGGGTGGCGCCCAACCCTGGGGAAGGGGTGGTGTGCCCAGGTCAAGGAGCCCCCTCCCCACACGATGCTCCCTTTGATGCGAGGAGAGAGCCCTCTCCCTGAAGTCCCCCAGAGACATCCAGTGAGCCATTGGCCGGAACTGGGTCACCCGTCCAGCCCACCAGCAAAGAGGAGTGTGAAGATGGTGACTGACTGCCATCAGTTGTGTCCAACCCTGGTGGGCGTGTTGCCGGCTGAACCAAAGCGGCGTCTGTTAGCACAGAAGCCCATGGTGCCACCGTCGCATTCTGCTCCGAGAGGCCCCGTGTGCTGGGTTCCCGCCACCTCGGCCCTCGTTCAGTGTCCTTTGGCTTGCCTGGGGACACCACGGAAGGAGTGACGTAATGGCTCTGTCCTTCGCGGCTGGCTGCCCCAAGTCAGGGCTTTGACACGCCTCAAGGTCGGGGTTCCCGTCCCACTTCTGCCACCCCTGGCTTGGTGAAACATTTCTTAACCTCGCTTTTCGAGCAACAACTATTTTACTCGGCACCGACTGTGTGCAGGGCGTCTGGGTGCATGGGGGGCATCTACGAACTTCATGGACGCTCTTGTCTCTGTGGAGGCTACGTCAGTGCAGGGGACAGCTGAAGAACACTGGGCAGAGTGCGTAAGGACATTTGACTGTGCGGTGTCGTACGCACTGCTAGGGAAGGACAGAGGAGCCAGGTAAAGGTGGGGTGGGAGCTCTGGCAGAGCTGCCATTCTAAACCAGGTAATCAGGGAGGGCTTCCTGGAGGTGAAGAGAGGAGCAGGGGTTCGAGCATGCTGGGCCGTGGGAGGAGCTGAGGAAACGGGAGGGAGGGAAGGGTGCGTGTCTGGTGAGGAGCGCCCGCCAGCCCTGCTTGTGACTGGGGGGCGGTGTGGGGGTTGCCCACAAGGACCCCTCCGTCTGCAGACTGCAAGTAGCTGGGCTGGGAGCTGCGCTGGGCAGCTGGGGCCGCGGGGGACCGTGTGGAATGCCTGCATGCTCGCCCTGTGGGGCGTTCCCGGGGCCTTTGCGGGAGACTCACCACCGAGGGCTTCTGGACCAAAGGATAGCTCCAGACAGATGTCCCGCGACCTCCGACCCGGGGCACCTGTCCTGCACAGCTGACCCACACAGGGCGTGCCAGGAACCAGGGGTCACATGGCAGGATGTGGAAAGTCTCTGCAGGACAGGCCCGGGGCGGGGTCGGCCATGCCGGCCGTGAGCCAGCGTGCGCCCAGTGGGGGCACACGAACCCCTAGAGTTCTCGTTCTGCTGCGTCATGTGAGTTGCCGTCTCCTCTCCCCACAAGCCGACACAAGGAAGCAGGGGAGACTGGAGACACCCCCCCTCCCCCACCGAACTGCCCCCGGTCCCTACAGCCAGGCTGCCCAGGCGTCATGCTGCGTGCCCGGAGCTAGTCCCTCAGAGCCTGTGGAACCCTTTCCCTGGTGGATAAGCTCCTCGGCTCCATTTCAGCATCTGCCCAGACTTCTCCAAACGCGGATCCCACGGTGAACTTGGCCACCCCTCTGCCCCGGCTGTTAGGCCGGTCTGGCCCCGCCCCTGGCTAATTGTTTCCTACACTTCACCTCTTAGATTTCTGATGATGACGGGCAAGACAGTTACGGTCACCCATGTTTACAGATGAGGGCTCTGGGGGTCAGAGAGGTGAGATGACCTGCCCAAGGTCACACGGTGGGGAAAGGCAGGAGTGAGGGCTCAAGCCCGTGCTGCCCGTGTCCACAGCCCAGTGACCACGGGGCACCAGAGTGGCGCTGCAGCCAGCGCTGGGGGCCTGAATGTCTGTGGGTGCTGCTGGTCACTTCCCCTGGTCAGAGTCCCCAGGGAGAGACTGCTGGGTCAAAGGGTATGAGTGGTTTTAACGTTCTTTGGGGTCAGTGCCAAGGGGCGTTCCAGAAAGCGTCTTCCCGCCACTGCCCGCCCCTCCCGACCGTTTCCCATAAATGATCACAGTAGACACTGAGGACTGATTCTCAGGGCCACCTGCAGCTCAGCGTCACCTGCAGCTCAGCGTCACCTGCAGCTCAGGGCCATCTAGAGCTGCCCCACTTGTTGGTCCTGGCTGATCCGAGAGGAAAGTAGAATGCGATAACAATATATCGCCTTGATTAGGGCTTTGAACAATATTAATGGATTCGGACTTCTCGTTTTTAACAGGCAGAGGTCTGGGGTCGAGTCCGGCCCTGGCCTCAGCTCCAGTCCCATAGGTAGCAGAGGCAGCCTGGGGGCGTGGCCCCCTCGGGGCCCGGCTTGCGGGCAGGGGTGGCTGGAGGGCTGAGGTTTTCACTCTCCCTGCACCTCCCTGACGGAGACAGACGTCATTTTAATGGGGCAGGAGGCCCCGTCTCATGCTTTCATTCCTCAAGGGACAGTTGGTGCCATCAGATCCTCACAAAGAATAGAAAAGCGGCCAGATGTCGGAGGCAGGGCGTGCCTGAGCCTCCTCGTCCCTCAAGGGCCGAATTGTTCCAGCTTCTTCGTGGAGGAAGACGGTGACTGTCTTGCAGGGCCCCCGCCGGCCGTTCTGCCCGGCTCGGGCACACCTGCGCAATCGGGGGAGCGAGACTGAACAAAGGGTTTCACTTCAGGCGGCTGTGAAAAGGGTCAAGCCGCCCTGGCCCTGGCGCCTCGGGCGAGTTACATCAGCACAACTTGGGGCTTGAGTCACACTAGCTCCTCTGTGCCGCATTTTTGCCTTCGAAGACGGCCTTGTGCTCCTGGGGGTGGGGGGGACGAGGCGGCCCAGAGAGGTCAGGGACGTGCCCGGGGCGCACAGTGTCGTGCCCAGTGGAGCCCGGTTCCACATCCAGGCCTCTCCGCTGCGCCCCCTGCTGCCCGGCTTACGTCATGCCTGTCCAAGCCGACCTCCCCTCGGAGAGGATTGAATGTTGCCACCACTCTGGTGGTGTGGCCCTGGGTGAGGGAGCAGGGGGACCCAGGGGAAGCCACCACCTCACTCTGCAGGGGGAAGGGGCTGAGCTGAGGGGGACTCACCCCGCAGGCCTGCCCAAGCCCCAGGTCACTACTTGGGGGTAAGTGAGCTGACAGGGCGCGGCCGACCCAACTGAGCACATCGGCCCTGGGGGTCCCATTCCGGTTCCAGACCCCAGACTCCTTCCCATGCTGCTCCTGGGCGACCTTGGGAAGACAGCCAGGCTGCCCCCACCCCCAAACTCTCAGGGCACCAAGCAAGATGGGTCAGGGCTGGGCTTCCTTGATCGGACAGCAGGAACCTCAGTGGGCACCACCCTCAGGCATCACGAGCTGCGTGGTAAAAAGGGCTTTACTTAATACCTTTAATAATAATTTGCTGAGATGTTTAACGTAGGTGTTTTGATAGCTTTGTACTCACAGCTACAATAATAACCCCATCCAGAACAACTTATTAAATATTTAGGGCCTCATGACCACGGGAAGTCCCTAGTAAACCAGTTTCCATGTCGCCCTTGGAATTACGGCTGCAGGGGACATGGCAGGCACTGGTGGTCTTTAAAACACGTGGCGCACGCCTACAGTTTGGCGGCTGGTACAGTGGAAATGGGCTTTCCAGGCAAAAAGGGCCGAGGTGAAAATTTTGCTTCCAGCCGCAGCCGGGTGGCGGGTTTCGTGTGCGCGTGGCGGGGGGCTGGCCGTGGCAGCCGCATTCCACCGGACGTGCTCAAATTTAAAGATGCCGGTACTTAGACTTCACCAGAAGCTACGCCCTTTCCCGTCGGTTCACGTTTTGATGAAACTTTCAGGTGCCGATTCAGACACCTATGAGGGCTACATGCTTTTTCAAGGCTCTGGCTTGGGGACAGTGACCCACAGGACCTGGCGCTGGCCCAGCTGGCAGGGCTGAGGCTGCAGGGGGTCCTCTGGGACTCTAGCAGAGGGGTGCTCCCTCTGAAGCCGTGCTTGGCTCCCATGTGCCCCTAGGGCTGGAGGGAGTGTATGGGGTGAACACCCAGGTGGCCCGGTTGCTGGCTGGCCAGCTGTCCCCAAGGCATGTGGCCCGTTCTCCTGGTAAAGTTCCCCCAGCCCCTCCGTTGGGGTGCACTGCAGCTTCCCGGGGCAGGACGTGTGTGTAAGGGCCAAGGGGACAAACGGACTCTCAGTGAGTGTCCGGGCCACGCTCCCTCCTACAGGTCTGGCCTTGTTCACTCTGGGGGAGGAGCGGGGAGGGGTCAGGAAGCCTCAGAGTGGTTGGGGAGCGGAGTACAGGGATTCATCTATCCTCTGCCACATGGGGTGTCCCCCCAGACGGAGCCCAGCGCCTACTGGCACCTTTCCAATCCATTCTGTTCTGTGCTGGGGACGGCGGAGGGGCCCAGGGGCAGGGGCGCTTCACCCTGGTGGGTCCAGGAGGCCAGGGAGGGAGGCTGGCGGCTCCTCGGCACAGCCCGACTCTCCTCCCAGGTCAGTGCTTCTTTCTGGAAGCTTCCACAAGGAAGTCCACCCAAGTCCAGGCTGAGGGGCCGGAGCTGGTCTGTGCCTGGACCTGGCCCCCGAGGTTTCCGATGAACCTCCCCGAGCCCGCGTCCGGTGGGGGCTTGTGTGCGGTGGGTCCGCCGGGGCCCGCCGGGGCCTGGGAGACGCCACCGCCTGCTGACGCCGGCCCACGTGCTCCCCTCCAGCGTGCGGCTGCGACCTGGCCGAGGGCGGCTTCTTCGTGCGCCAGGGGGAGTACATCTGCACGCTGGACTACCAGAGGCTGTACGGGACCCGCTGCTTCCGCTGCGACCGCTTCATCGAGGGCGAGGTGGTGTCCGCGCTGGGCAAGACCTACCACCCCGCCTGCTTCGTGTGCAATGCGTGCCGGTGAGAGGCCGCGGGCGCCGCGCTGCCCGCCCCGTCCCCTCCGTCCCCCTCCCTCCCTCCCTCCCCTCCGTCCTCTCCTTCCTTCCTCTCTCCCCTCCCTCCCCTCCTTCCTCCCTCCCTCCCTCCCTCTGTCCCCTCCGTCCCCTCCTTCCTCCCCCTGGGCCACCGCTAGGGCGGGAAGGCAGGGCCCATCCAAAGGGTGGCAGGTGGACCCCGGGCTGCTGCACCCCGAGGCACACCCTCGTCCAGCCCCAGACCCTGCAAGGACCAAGCCCTCTCTCCTGGGGACACTGGGTCGTAAGGCTGCTGGCGCGTGGCCTCCTTCGGCTTCCACGAAGGTGTTCTCTCCCCACCCCCTCCTCGGCCCCCTTGGCCAGCCGCTCCCCATCCACATCCTGCACACGTTCCACCCCTCACGTCGGAGCCCGTGCTGTCCATGCTTGAGCCCTTCACAGCCCACCCCCTGCCACCCCTCGGCCGTCCTGGCAGGCCCCACCTGCACGCCCTGCCTCACTCCTGGTGTCCCCGATGTGTGGATGGCGGAACCACCACCCGATCCGCCAGGTGCATGAGCCCCAAGCATGAGTGTCTTCCAAGGTCCCCCCCTTTCCAGAATCTGCCCACCTGCTGCCCCTGCTCAGGCCTCAGAACTCGCCTGCCGGGGGTCCTGCCATGGCTCCATGCCGGGGTCACTCCTCCACACTGCCCCCATGGCTTCATGGCTCCTCGGCCCGGCTGAGAGCAGCTTCACAGTCTGTTTCACTCATTCCTTCATTCACTCACTCGCTCACTCATTCATTCATTCGACCAGGCTTTTCTAAGCACTGCGTGTGGCCAGTCCCTGGGCTGGCACCGGTGACTTGGACACACATTAGCAGACACCCTCCAGGGCTCAGCGCCCACAGACACTGCAGCATAACAGGAAGTGCCTGCCGGAGCCCATCCCCCAGGAGAGCAGCTCCCTCCCCCGGTCCCCGGCCCGGGGGCATCCATGCAAGGCCCCCCTGGGCACCGAGCACTGTGTGGGCAGGGGCTGTTCTGACCCCCTCAGGCCCAGGTGGGCGCAGAGCAGGCATGCCCCGAGTGGCCTCTGCAGGCAGCCTGGGGTCCTGACCCTGGGCAGCAGGCCACGCCCAGCTCCCCCTCTGCCTGTACCTCGGGGGCTTAGCAGGGAGGCGGCAGGCAGCCTTCCCACGCGGGCACCCCACGCCCCCCCCAGCCCAACATATGGCCCCCAGGGAGATGGTTCCACTTCGAAGAATAAAACCCCCGGAGTGTGTCTTCTGCTCTGTTCTCTCTGTCCCACCACACCCGGCGTGACGGGGACTCTTTGAGTGTCATTCCTAGTTACAGCAGGTGCACCAGACAGAAACGGAAGCCTCGTGCAGAGGATGCCAAGGCGGGGAGGCGCAGCGACGAGCAGCACTTCTAAGGGAAGCGTCTCTGCGTGTCAGGGCCGCGTGCTGGGCCAGAGCTCCCCCGGAGGCTGTCTGAGCGTTTGATTTCTGGGCACATAGCTTAGAGATGAGGCTGACACGGTCACCGTGGGTTTGAAAAGCACCTCCGGATAATCTGCTCTTTAGAAAACAGTAGCAGACAGCTCTGTGGAGCCGGGTGTCTGGGACAGGACTTACCCACGTACCGTGGACAACCAGGAAACTGGACAGAACACACGGAACAACTAACTGTTTTCACACGTCGGGGCACAGGGAGCTCAGCGGTGGAGAGGGAGACAAATGCAGTGAGCCCAGCGACTGGCCCGCTGGCTGGCTGGAGGCAGCCTCCTCCTGCGTCCTAGTACAAGGAGGGGACACCAGAGATGGCCCACTTGCTGAGTGAGAAGACGGTGATCGGAGACGGAGCAGCCGACGGAGGGAGAGAGCTCCGGAGAGCTGCAGAACCGCACGGGTGCAGAGCAAATGCCCAGCGTGGGGCCAGAATGGCCAGCTTGCTGTCGGCTAAGCCGTCCCCAGGCCTGGGAGGCATCCGGGTTCTGGCCAGGTGCAGAGTCCTTTTTAAACACCCAGGCGTGTGGTGGGGACGCATGTCTCACTGGTGGGACCGAGCCCCGAGGCAAAGGCTACTATAAACCTTCACCAACGAAGATAAGAAAAAACTCGAATGATCAGACTGATCTTAAAAGACAAGCTAACTGCCTGCCCAAGCGAAGTCCAGCGCTCTTTATAGGAAGAAAAGAAAATTCAGCAGTCACCGACATAAAATTGACGATGTTCGACATTCAGCCAAGTACTCCTATTCATAAAATGGAACTGGGAAATGTGACACAAAGTCAGAAGGAAAATCGGCTCGTACCATCAGACCCAGAAAATGAAAGCAGTGGTGAGACTAGCAGACAAAGCTTATAAAACAGCCGTGTGTATCAATATGTTAAGTATTTAAAGAAAAACATGAACGTAAGTAGAAGTATCATGGAAGATGCGAAGAGAAACCAAATGGAATTTCTAGAAAAGAAAATTAAAATTTCTGAAAATCCCCTGAAAGGAATGAGTAGTAGATCAGGTTTTGCAGAGGAAGAGATGGGTGAACTTGAAGACATAATAGAAATTACTCAAACTAAAGCAAAGAGGGGGGAAAACTGAAAAATATGAAGGGAGACTCAGCGATGTGTGAGTATAGATCCATCTGTCTGTCTCTCTAGGTTAGGAGGGGGAGACCAAGGGGATGGGAGAAGACTGAAAAATTTTGAAGGAAAGAGGCTGGAAAATGTCCAGATATGATGAAAACTATAAACTTGGGGATCCAAGAATCTCACTGAACCCAAAGCAGAATAAACACAACAAAAACCTACCAAGTCCATCTTAATCAAATTATAGCGAGAAGAAGAAAATCTTAAAAGCAGGAAAAAAAAAAAGCCCATTATGTCTAATGCGACAAAATAATGACTCTGGACTTCTCATCTGAAACTATGTGTACCAGAAGACAATAGAATAGCATCTTTAAAGAGCTGAAAGAAAAAAAAATGTACCAATTCTATACCAAGAAAAAAAAAATGAAGGCAACACTGCTAAACAGTATGGTATTCCTTTTGAGGGCTAATGAATAATAGCTGCCGTTTATGCAGCTCTTCCTGGGTACAAAGCAGTATGTCAGATGGATGGGTGGATGGATGGATGGATGGATGGATGGATGGATGGATGGATGGACGGATGGACGGACGGACGGACGGATGGATGGGTGTATGGATGGGCGAATAAGTGGGTGGGTAGATGGATAGATGGGTGGGTGGATGGATGAATGGATGAATGGGTGGGTGGATGGGTGGGTGGATGGATGGATGGATGGATGGATGGGTGGATGGATGGGTGGGTGGATGGGTGGATGGATGGGTGGGTGAGTGAGTGGATGGATGGATGGATGGATGGATGGATGGATGGATGGATAGATGGGTGTATGGATGGGCGAATAAGTGGGTGGGTAGATGGATAGATGGGTGGGTGGATGGATGGATGGGTGAATGGATGGATGGATGGGTGGATGGGTAGGTGGGAGGTTCAGCAGCCACCTTATCCATGTCGCAGGCACTAAAGGAGAAGTCCGTAGGGCTGCAGAGTATGGGTTGGGTGGGCTCTCTGCTGCCCTCCAGCCAGCCTTGCTCCGGGCAGCCCGTGGCTGTGACCTCACCTTGCACCAGAGCTGGGGCTTGGGTGTCCGAGCGAGGCTCTCAATCTGCGTGCAGAATTTAAGGCAGTGCCAACAACCCAGCCATCCAGGCAAAGGGTATTAATGCAAAAGAATCCATGATGAACAAAATGCCAGACGTTTAAATGAAGGTGGGACCCGACGGCCAGGTGCGTCCTTGCCATGTCGCCTCCTGAGAGGCCCAGCAGGTGAATCGTGGGCGCTGCAGCCAGGCGGGTCTCGGGTCGACTCTGGCTGTGACACGTGGGCCGCGTGTCCTTGGGAAAGTCGGCTACCCTGTCGGAACTTCGGTGTGTTCACCCACAGAGGAAAAACGGAGCGAGTGCCGGCTTGGGCAAACGTCCGAAAGCTGTGAAATGAGGCCCGCGTGCAAGGTATCTGTCACATACCTGGCACCCGACACGTAGTAGGTCCTCAGTAAATGGCACCTGTGACTACGATTATGGAATAGATACAGACAAAGCGTCCTGGGGGTCGGAGGGGCGGGAGCCAGTCGAGTGGGCCGGCCCTCGCTGCTCCTCGCTGTGGTTCTGTCTGCTGGTTCGGACAAGGACACTGAGGCTCACGCCAGTGAGCAGCCCGAGGTCACGCGGCGGGGTCATGGCTACGCCTGGGTGGAGCAGCCCGTGTCCTCGGCCTGTGGCGCCTGTGCGTGAGCTCCCAAGGGTGCTGATGGCATGTGTCTCGCGAGGGGCCCCCGTCCCCCAGGGGGCATGAGGGTCCTGGCTGGTGACGCGGTCCCTCGTTGCAGGATGCCCTTTCCGCCCGGCGACCGAGTGACCTTCAATGGGAAGGAGTGCGTGTGCCAGAGGTGCTCCCTGCCCGCCTCCGTGAGCAGCAGCGCACACCCGGCCCAGGGCCTCTGGAGTAAGTGGGGCGGGGCGGGGTGGGGTGGGGCGTGGGGCCCCCCGCGGTGCCCGGGGAGGGGGCTGGCCTCTCTCAGGCCCGAAGCAGGAGCAGCCGGAGCGAACCGCTGCGGGTCAGCGTGCCGGAGGGGGCCTGCACTGCAGCGTCTGGGGTGCTCATGCTGCTGAGCCCCGGCACAGGCTACCCCCTCCACCCCGTGGCCGCTCCTGCTCCTACATCCCTCTCCCACCCAGCTCTGGCCCGCCGCCTCCAGGAAGCCTTCCCGGAGGCCGTCTCCCTCCAGCACACACACGCTCGGCTCCCACAGTTAATTCCAGACCACCCGGGAGCCCTTTGGAAGAGCCGGTAGGAGCGCATCGAACTCTGGGCGCCTGCGGTCGGGGGCTCCACAGCCCGGGAGCCAGGCCGGTGTGCGTGTGCGGTGGGCGCTCAGCACACGCGTGTTGCGTGAAGACGCAGGAGCTGGCTCCTGCAGGGCTGCCAGCTGCCGTGTGCCTGGGCCGTGGACGCAGGGCAGAGCGAGGGTGAGGCGGGAGCAGGCAGGCGCTGGCCTCTCCCAGTGAGGACGGCTCTTCCGGGGCCACTGGTGGGCGCAGGGACCGGGCAGGGACGAGGCCGTTACAGGGTCCCGCCCAGCGTGGGAGGTGCCGTGGTGCCCCAGGGCCTGCGTGTGTCCTGGGACAGGGGGTGTCCTTCCCGACTGCACAGCCAGCTGTGCCCGCAGCCCACTTCCTCTCCCGGGTCGAGTGCCTGCCCCCCACCCGCCTTGGCGTGCACCCGAGGGTCTGCACATGGGGGAGCCCCCTCTTCCCTCGTGGCCCTGGGCCTCAGAGCGAAGTCTGTGCTTCAGGCATTTCCCAGGCTGCATGTGGGTGTGGACAGGGTGACAACTTAGGAAAGCTGGAGCTTGGCCAGCGGCTTTGTGGACAGTCCGGCAGCCCCCAGGGCGCACTCTTCCCAGGCACCTGCCGCTCGGGCCCAGACCCATCCTCTGGGAAAAGGGGCTCCCCGCCCCCCAGCTCCCGCCAGGAGCATGCAGGCAGCGCTCAGCGCACGCAGGAGCCAGCTGCGAGATTAGTCTCACCTGCTCGCACGGGCCGACGTGCAACGGGCCTGCAGGCGCAGCCAGCCGGACCGTCACACCCCCGGGCTGCTCCGACCGCCTCGGGGCAGGCGTCTGGGCGCCCCGCGGTGCAGGCCTCCACTCCCCTCAGCCCACAGCGGTGACACCTGCCTTCTCATCTTTCTTCCAGGTTGTGGGGGCTGTGGCACAGAAATCAAAAACGGCCAGTCCCTGGTGGCTTTGGACAAGCACTGGCATTTGGGCTGTTTTAAGTGCAAGACCTGTGGGAAGCAGCTGAACGCCGAGTACATCAGCAAGTGAGCGGGCGAGGGCGCCGCGGGGTGGGGGTTCCTTCCGTGTCCCCTGGGCTGCCACCCTCTGCCTCTCTCCTCTCCCCGGTAGGCAAGGACCCCGAGCCGGGACCCGCCGCGCTTGTCCCCACAGCGGGGTGTCCTCCCTCCACTAGCCTTGCTTCCCTGACGCGGTTCACAGACAGACTCCAGCCCCGTTTTGTTGGTTGAAACATGTTCGCGTCAGCCTTTGAGGAGCAGAAGCATCACAGGCACCGGCTGGGCTAGAGAAAGCCCCGCGGC
>CM053513.1:89062686-89091594 GCA_028627145.1 Eidolon dupreanum
GCTTCCTGGAGGAGGTGAGGATTTGGGTTGCATCTTGCTCCGTTGCTCTCTGGAGATAATGGTGACCCCCTCCTTCACCCCCCGAGAGTCATTTTCCCCCCTCCTACATTTTTGTGGCTGACTTCTGCTTGACAAGACTCAGCTTTGCACTCACCTCCTCCAGGAGGCCCCCCCTAACTACACTTCCTTTTATCCTCTACCCAGCGGCTGCCATCATCTGTTCACATGTCAGCCTCCTCTGCTCACCCTGAGTGCTGAAGGGCAGGGCTGGCCCTCGTGGGAGCCCAGAGAGTCTGCCGACCTGGCCGGCTCCTCACGGCCAGGCCCGGAACCCCCAGAGACCACTGGTGCTGCAGGGGGATCTGGACCCAGGCCTCCGGGTCCGGGCGCAGATCCCACCCACCTGCCCCCTCCTTTCACCCACCTTCAGGTCATAGAAGATGATGTCGCCGAGGGCCAGGTACACCTTCACGTAGTACAGGGTCTCCTCGTCAAACTCCAGTGGCGAGTTGCAGAGGGACAGTGCTTTGAGGTAGAAGTGCTCTGCCAGCTCGCTGTGGCCCAGCCGGTGGTGCAGGGCCGCCAGCCGGTGGTAAGCCACCCGCTCATTCAGCCGGTCCCCTGGGGCACGGGGAGGGCTTGCGTGAGGATGCGAGGTGGGGGGGGCGGGGGGCGGGCCAGCCGGAAGCACCCAGCCGATGCCGTCTGGAAGGCCAGCCAGTCACGTCCCAGGCCGAGGCCCACTTTCCGAGGCCTGCTCCCCGCCCACCTCGGGGACGTGGGGGCCCAGCTCTGAGCCGCACACGGCCGCCCGGACGGGGTGCCGTGTTGCCGTTTCGCACTAGGAGACCCCAAACGTCATGTGGTCTGTGCGCTCGCAGGCACCAGGGCTCCGGTCAGCCCCAGGCACGACACTGGAGCCTCCTGGGGCAGCATCGGCAGCCCCCACCCCATCCTCGGGACACTAGGCTGTGTCCAGGTCCTCCCCTTCCAGGCAGCCGGTGCTGGGGCCTGCATGCAAACCCCGCCGTGCACCTTCCGCGTGCCCAGCCCTCTGGGGCTCCCCGTGCCTGGGGGAAGACAGCGGCCTGGGACGGTGCAGGTGGGTGCTAGGACAGAGGCGTGTCCAGCACCCAGGGGCCGGCTTCCGGAAGGGGGCTGGGATTTTGCCAGCCAGAGACTATCGGGCTGGGCGAGCGAGGAGAAGGCACAGCATGCAGCCCGCACGTTCGGGCCCGTGAGAGCCTGGAGTTTCTGGAATGCAGACCGTGTGGTCAGCAAGGCGAACAGGCAGAAGGTGGCAGAGCTGGCAAAGAAAGTCCAGCCACGCGGCAAGCGTGCCGTTCCTGAGGGACCGCACGCCAGCCCGGGCGGGGACTGGGAGGTGGGCTGGATCAGCTACGTGGGAGAGGCCGGCCTGCGGACGGGAGGCCCACCGCGCCTGGGGCAGCTTCTCGGTGACCTCCGGCCCTGCCCTCCTGCTCTCAGAGGCAGAGCCCCGGGGGCCGGGGCTGCAGGGCTCACCCCGGGTGATGCTGAGCGCCAGGGCCACGTGCGCGAACTCCAGGCCGTCCTGCGGCGTCTCCAGCTCGGCCAGCAGCGCCACCAGCTTGTTGCATAGCCGTAGTTCCACCTCCTGGTTCCCTGTGGTCACGGCCAGGGGCAACGCCCGGTCCTGCCCACGCGGGCGGCAGGTCAGGCTTCCCCAGAGCCCTAGACACACGCTGGAGCGTCCTGCCCCCACCACGTCCCCAGGTCTTTACACGGCTCTGTCCCCGAGAGAAGGGTCGGCCCAGAGAGGTCCTGACACCCTCAGGGACACTGGGCGGGAGCGAGCTGGGGTGTGAACTACAGCCCTTCTGTCTACACTGCATAACTCCAGACCAGCCCCTCCCCTCCTGGGCAATGAGGGCCAGACCAGGAGTGTCCAACACTCCTCTGTGCTCTGAAAATGCCCCATTTATCTGATCCCCTGGGGCTGAGCTGCACACTGGGATCTGGGCAGACCAGGGAAGTGGCGTGGGGAGAAGCCACCCTCCCTGGGGGCACATGCAGACTGGGTCTTGGTCTCAGTCCCCGCTGACGTGCCCTGTGTCCTTTGACACACCCTGTGCCTCTCTGAGCCCTCAGCTTCCTCCTGTGCAGGTGGGGGGGACTCAGCCAGGGCTGTCACGTGCTGTCAGCCTAAAGCTCCCGCCGCCCCCAGACCTTCCTGTCTCTGCACCTCCAGGCTGGGCTGGGGGTCAAGACCACCCCAGGCGACACCACTGGGCAGCGAGGCGTGTGCGCGGCAGGCCCTGCCTCCAGGTGGGGGCCTCTGCCCGCCACCCGTGCCGTCCGCCAAGGGGCGCCCGCTGCAGCCCACCCACGGCAACGTGGGCCACTCACCCGGTAGAAGGACACGGCTTTCTTCCGCTCCCAGGTCCCGTTGAAAAAGATGTCCCCAGCAGCCTCGAACAGCTCCAGCCCCAGGTTGGGGTCCCCTGTGTACAGGGCTGCATTCTGTGCTACCTGTGAGGATGCAGGGACTCTCATGAGGCCCAGTGTCCTGGCAGGTAGAGGCCAATCGCCCCTGTGGGAACGTCACAGCCACCTCCTGGCCGCCCTGGGACCCTCGAGCCGCTCTGTACGCGCTGGACGACACAGACATGCGCGGGGGCCTCCCCGGCTCACACACCCCAGGCCCTGTGCATTGGGGGCCGTTAGCACCCACGGGTATGAGGATGATGATTTAGGGCCTGGGGCCCTGGAGGAGGCCTGTGCCATCGGGGCCCGGGAGCTGGCGGGTGTGAACTGCTGGGGAGCTTGGCTCAGGCCAGCCCGAGTCCCGCCGCTGTGCCAAGACCACGGCGCGCTCCGCTCCCGCCTCACCGGGGCTCCCGCTTCCCGGCGCTTCGCCTCGCTGTGTCTCCCCCGTAGCCCTTAGAAATACCTGACGGCACACGCCCACCTGTCGCCCCCACCAGAGGTCTAAGGCTGTCGGCTTCCCTGCCATGTCCAGGGCCCGGCACAGGGCCCGGCACATAGTAGGCGCTGAACAAACACCGCGGAGTGAATGGCGGAGCGCACTGGCCACGCCCGACTGCTCGCAGCCTGGCAGCTGCCGCACCCCGTGCCGCTCACCTCTGCACCTGTGAGTCCTGCTGCTGGAACGCCCCCTCCCCAGGCGGGCGCCGGCCCCCACTCGCTGCACCTCAGACCAGCCTCCGTGACCCCGACGGACAGGACCTCACCCTCCCGCTCCTCCCGCACCCCCTCACTCCTGTGAGTCGGCCTTGTTTGAGGAGCCTGTCCCCGCTTCAGCTGTGAGCCCCTGATCCGGGACCCGCAGCCCTGGCCCGGGGAGGCACACAGCAGGTGCTCAGAAGTGGACACTCGGCGGCTCGCGAGCCTCCCACTCTGTCCCGAGCCACGCCGCGTCTGAGGAGACGTGCCACGTGCTGCTGCAGCGGGCCCCGCCGAGCGCGTCGAGTGGGTGCGTCGTGTGCACACTCGTTAAGCGCCTGCTGTGTGCCGACATGGCAGGGGGCACTGTGAGGGGCACGCGCCTCTGGCCCCGGGGACCGAGACCCGCGTGGCAGCTGCCGGTGGCGGGGCCCGGCCGCGGCAGGCGCCCGGCGCACCTGGATGTACACGTCCACCAGCTCATCCTGCTGCAGGATGTAGTAGATCTTCCCCGCCTGCAGCCAGGCGTGCGCCTCCTTCTCCTTCTCCTGCAGGTCGATGAAGATCCCCAGGCTGCGCTTGGTGTAGTCCAGCGCCGATCTGTAGGCCCTGGAGTCAGGGCGGGGTCAGAACAAGCGCCCCCAGTCCGCGCCCCCCACCTCTGCACACACACGCACACGCACACACACACACAGGCGCCCACCCCCTCCGGGCAGCAGGAAACACGCGCCGGGCAGGGGTTTCGAGACTCTCTAGGCCAGAGGTCCCCAGACGCGAGTGAGCATCAGAATCAGCCGGAAGGCTGTAAACCACAGACTGCAGGGCCCTGCGCCCCGAGTTTCTGCCTCAGCAGGTCTGGGGTGGGGACCGAGAATGTGCCTTTCTGACCAGCTCTTCCCCGAGGCGGATGCTGCCGGTCCAGGGACCCTACTTCGAGAAGCACCGATCGAGGGCACTGGCTCGTTGGTCCAACAGGGGTAGCAGAGGCCACGACTGGTCCTCTGAGGCTCCGGTGGGGAGCTGGCCCCTTGCTGTCCCCCCGGGAGTCCCCATGCTGGAGGAGGTGTGGCCGGCGACTGCACTGGCCGCTGCGGGCTGCAAGGCCCGGCTGGCCATTATCCCACCTGGTCAGGACGTTCAATGTGGGCTTCACACGGGACATGGGACCCTAAACTCTGCCCCAGGGGAAGCAGGTGGGATGGCCACGTGTCTCCTGTGCACGAGAATCCTCCAGGCACAAGTGGCACTGTCCTTACATCTGAGGGGACAGATGAGGACGGGACTGCCTGCCCCGAAGCCAGGCCAGGGAGGGCATGAGAGCGGACTCCGGGCAGGCAGAGGTCAGCTTACGGAAGCCACCACGGCAGGAGGGACAGCCCAGAGGCACACATCTGCCTCCCCCGGGGAGGTGTGCTAGTGGAGACTGAAGGACACGTGTCACGGAACTCACATGTCATGAGTGTAAGTTGGGGTGACCCCAGGCCTGCCAGCTCGGAACTTGCCTGGTGCTAGGGAAGAAAACAGTCTCCAAGGAGAGGCTCCCCCGGGAGGGGGCCCAGGGGGGCCCAGCGCCCTCGCCGCCCCCGCCCAGCCCGCAGAGCCGGCCCTCACCGCTCGGTGCCCAGGGACAGGTAGAGCTGGCTGATGGTCTCCAGGAGCTGCCCCTCCAACGCCTTGTCAGCCACCCTCCGGGCCAGGGACAGCTGGAACTCGTGGTAGATGACACACTGGGCCTCGCTGGGCTTGACCGTGCTGTAGAAGTGACACAGCTGCTGGACCGCACGCAGCTGGCCTGGGCGGGGGACGAAAGGGAGGAGCCACTGTCATGCACCGCAGCGACGTTTGCAGGGTCCGAAGTCCCCTGCCGTGTGCCGGCCTCTTCCACGCGTCTGTGAGCTGCGGTCATCGCAGACCGGGAAGCAGCCCGACCTGCTCAGGGCCACACGGCGACCGGCACCCGGGCAGGGCACGTCACGGATGCGCGAGAGACGCATCGGCTGTTTTCGTGAGCCCCTTAGGCCTGGGGTCCTGGCCAGGCCCTCCCACCGCACCCGGCAGCCCGTTTCTGCTTCTCAAAGCTCCCCTGGCCAGGTCGGGGCAGCCTGCATGCCGAGCCGACGGGGCGCCTCATCCCCACACTGCTGGCGGACGAACCGAGTCCCAGGCCGAGACCCGGCGTGCGGTGGGGATGCGATTCAGATCCGGTTCAGGCATCCCAGGGCCGGCTCCTTCAAGAAGCCAGGCTCCAAACCACAGCCTCACTCGGCTCTCCTAAAACCGGGGCTGGGGACCGTCGAGAGCTTTCGCTATTAAAAATGATCCAGGATCAGCAAGGAAGCAGAAGACCTGAACGACACCGTGAACCGTCTAGACCTGGCGGACGCCCACCGAGCACCCCCAGCCACGGCAGAAGGCACGTCCCTCAGTGCCCAGGGAACAGGCTCCGGGGCAGAGCAGAGGCTGGGTCACAAGGCGATTCTCGTAAACATGGGAGGCTTGAACCATACAGAGCACTTCCCCAGCGACAGTGCCATGGAATGAGAAATCAGCAACAGAAGGGAGTTTGGGAAATTCACAGAGAGGCGGAAACTCGCAAAAAACCCTCTTAAATAACAAGGGGGTCGGGGAAGAAATCGCAGCAGGATCAAGATATTTTGAGATGAGTGGCGGTCAGAGCATGACAGACCGACACAGAGCGGTGGAGTGGAGGCAGCGTGTAGAGCAGCGGCCCCCAATCTCTGTGGCGCCAGACACCGGGGCTCCCCTGAGAATCCAGTGCCTGAGGATCCGAGGCGGAGCCGAGGCGGTGATGCTGGTGCTGGGGAGCGGCTGCAGACACAGATGAAGCTTCGCTCGCTCACCCGCCGCTCACCTCCTGCTGTGCGGCCCGGTTCCTCACAGGCCACAGACCAGCACCGGCCAGCGGCCCAGAGGTTGGGGACCCCTGGTTTAGAGGGTCTTTATAGCTGTAAATGTCTACATTACAAAAGTTTCACATAAAAACCCTCAACTGACACCTCAAAAAGCTAGAAAAGGAGGAGTTAACGAGGTCAGAGAGAGCAAAAGGAAGGAAAAATAAGATTCAAGTGGAAACGATAAAATACAAGATAATAAAAAATACCAGAGGAAAATCAGTAAAACCAAATGACAGTTTTCTTTGGGACAGGATTAACAAAATTGACAAATCTTGAGCTGGACTGACCAAGGGAGAAAGAGAGAAGATGCAAGTTTCTTCAGCCAGGAGTGAAAGAGGAGCATAGATCTTGATCAGGAACGTCATCTTATAGACACAAGAGGCTTGTGCCAGAAAACCACGAACCATCGTGCAGAATAGGTTACCTGGAGAGAATGGACAAATGCCCAGAAAGACACAAACTACCGAAACAGCCTAAAAATGCTCCCTGGCAAGCACTGGGCAACGCTGGGTATCGCCCTCGCCTTTGGTCTCCTCACTGCCCATTTGGTAGGGTGACAACATGACCCCCCAGATCCCCCAGCTTGGCTCTCCCAAGTCTGAATGCCCAACAGCCTGGGGAGGTTTCTGAGAGGCCCCGGGGGGCCGGGCACTGGCGGGCATCGTGAGCTCCTGCCTGAGGCCACAGGGCAGGTGGCTCTTGGTGCATCGTGAGCTCCTGCCTGAGGCCACAGGGCAGGTGGCTCTTGGTGCTTCCTGGAGGTCCAGAGGCCCTGCCAGGCTCAGTGAGTGTCCCACGTCCTTCAGTGGCTCCTTGGGGCTCTCGGGAAAAATGCTAACCCACAGCCCATGTAGCCCGGCCCCTGCCGAGGCCCCCTCCCAAGGTTTCCACCCACCCCTGTACCCGACCCACCCCAACTTCACACCTCCCCGCATGGCCCAGCGCACTCACCCCAGGGCCTTAGCACAGGCTGCACCTTCTGGCAGCCCCCCACCCTCACCCCCCGCTTGGCTAAACCACCCTCATCCCTCAGGTCCCAGGCTAAACAGACCACGCTGAGCACCTGTGGCCTGGCTCCCGTAACCTGGGCATCGGCTGCCACGCCTGGCACCCGGCCCCCAGCAAGGACCCCACGGGCCCCCTCTGCAGGCGGAGCGCCACGCGGAGCCCGGGTGCTCCTGTAAGCTGCTCCTGAATGAGGCTGGCTGCTCCCGGGCCCTGGGAACCACCCGCCACCCGGGAGCCTCTGGCAGGCCTGCAGGATGCCTAGGGGACAGCACCAGCTACGGCACCCCGCGTTCACGGCCCACGTCGCTCCTCTGGGCTCGGCCACCCTTGCTCAGCCTGGGCTATGCCTGGGGTGACCCGCCACCCATGCCCGGGGTGACCCGCCACCCGTTTGCCCCCCGCCGTGGAGATGCCCGAGCGATGGGACCGTCAGTGCCTGAAGCAGGACTCCCCAGGCAGACCGGGCCGAGGCAGTTGCCCGGCTTAGGCGGCCGGGCAGGGGGACACCCTCAAATGCCCATGAGCGGCTGCGGGCGTCCACTACGCAGCATTCTCAGTGGCCAAACCGCCACCCGCCTGTGACCCGCAAACCCCAGGCGTGCTCTGAGCGGAGATGAAAACGCGCTTTTCCCGGGAAGCCGCCGTGGGCCGGGGCCGGGGCCGGGGTTGGCGGTCACTTACTCTCCAAGTCGTCCGTCTCCACGGCGACCAGAAAGGCCCACTCATAGTAGCCCTTGCCCTGCTGGGCGTGGGCCCGCTGGGTGCACAGGCGGCCCAGCCGCAGCAGCACCCGGGTGAAGTCCCGGCCACACTCCGCGCTGGGCAGCTTTGCGAAGAGCTTCACGGCCTCCAGCAGGTAGTGGCGGGCCAGGCCGCCGGCGCCCGCCTGCAGGCACAGGGCCCCGAAGTTGGCCAGCACCACCGCCTGGTTCCGCGGCTGGCCCAGGCTCCGGGCCACGCGCAGGGCGCGGTAGTAGCCTTCGGCCGCCTGCCGGGTCCTGCCCGTCCGCTTCAGGGTGATGGCCATCATGTTGGCGATCACGCCCTCCTGGTCGGCACGGGCCACGGCTGCGTCCAGGACGGCCTGCAGGATGTCCAGGGCCACCGGGCTCTGCCCGTGGAGCACGTGCAGCCGGGCGAGGGCCACCAGGTAGACGACGGCCCGGCGGCCGCCGGCCTCGGCGTCGGCTTCCGCCGCCCGCACCATGAAGGCGGCGGCCCTGCCGTGCTGCCCGTGCTGGCTGTGCAGCTGCGCCAGGCTGGCCCAGAGGGGGCCGCGCAGCGCCCGGCCCGGGCCCCCCGCCGCCGTGGCCAGCGCCTGCCGGAGGTAGTGCGCGATCTCAGCGGGGAGGCGGTGGGGCCGGGGGCTGTTCCGCAGGACCAGCTCCACGCTCCTGAGCGCGCTGGCCGGCGCGCCCCGCGCCCGTGAGGCCACCCTGGCGCAGCTCAGCGCCAGGCGCGGCAGGCACGCCCGGCTGTAGACGTCGGCCAGCAGCAGGTAGCCGTGCGCGGGCCACGAGGCGTCCGGGGACCCCAGCGCCCCGTGCAGAAGCAGCAGTCTCTCCAGGAAGGGCAGGGCGTCCTCGGGCTGCTTGAGGCGCAGGTGGTGCCTGGCCAGCAGGAAGCAGGCCCGGGCCTCGGCCTGCGGGCTCCGGCCGCTGACCGCCCTCCGCAGCGCGTGCCGCAGCAGCTGCGGCTCCGCCTCCGTCCCGCACACGTGGCCGGGCGTCCCCAGGAGCAGGGCGCAGGCCTTGGGCACCAGCTGCCCTCCCTTCTCCCGGTTCTTCTGCTTCAGGTGGACGGTGGCCAGGTTGGCGTAAAGGGCCACCACCAGGAAGCGGTCGCCGAAGCGGCCGCCCAGTGCCCCCAGGGCCTCCTCGAAGTACACCCGGGCCTGGGACAGCTTGAGCTTGCGCACGCACAGCCGCCCCAGCAGGAAGCAGAGTCGGGCCAGGGCCATGGGGAGGCCCGCCTTCTTGGCCGCCCCCCGGGCCTGTGCCAGGCGCCCGGCCAGCTCCTCCTCATCGGTGAAGCCACCGAATGTGGCCCTCAGCCTGGGCGGGGCGAGGTCATACAGGCCGCGGAAGCAGGCCTGGTACCCGGGGGTGTCTAGGAGCTCCAGCGGTGAGTCCGGCGCCCCGGGGTCGGCCTGGTCATCCTCGGCGTCCGGGCAGACAGGGGGCCCCTCGGCATCCGGTGAACTCGCCCCACTGGACACTGTGCAGAGATCCCAGGACCCTGGCTCCTCAGGGCAGCCGTGGCAGGACTTGCATTGTTCTAGAATGTTCTTCACCTTCTGCAGGGTCTCACGTGGCTCTGGGTGCAGGCTGGGCGAGGAAGGCATTTCTGCAAGTCCCCAGACCCCCCAGGTAGGTTAGAGCCTGTCCTGAACGCGGGCGGCCAGGCTGTCCCTCCTGGGCCACAGGTCTCACCGTCCCCGTAGCAGCGCCTTGCACACACGCCTCCCCCGAGGCCGCCCGAGCAGCCGAGGTTCACGGGGAGCGCCCAGCGCCCAGCAGCCGGCGGGAAGCCCGTGGTCACGCCCACGGGGAGAACACAGGCCGGTCAGGCCGGTAACCAGGAGCCCCCCCTTCCTCACCCTTCCCCAGTTTCAGAGACTAGTGCCAGAGCTCTGTGATCCCTCGGAGGTCCCTCCTCCCTCCAGAAAGGGTCAGCGCCACCGAACGGGACATCCGTTCACTGCTGCAACTGCCTACAGTCTCGCCGCGGCCGGTTTGGGAATCTGAGGCCCACGGTTACCATAGCGATAAAATAGAAAAGGGCAAGGAGCATCTGGGGGCATCTGCGCTGCCCACAGCGGCCTGCTTGCGGACTGTGGGCTTCGGGGAGAGTCGGAACCCGAAGGCTCGGCCAGCACTGAAGGGTAAACAAGCTCCATTTCCTGCCGGGAAAATGGGCTTCAAGGGGAGTTTGTTTGGCAGGAAAGAACCAGCATCTAACGACTGTTCCGTTTTGAGCCCACATGTGAAAAATGTTTGAAACTGACTGTCTCCTTGTTAGTCTAAAATTAAATATGCTTTAGTGGCAAATGTCCGGCCTGACTACACATTAGATTCGTCGAGAAAACGCCTGTGTCCGGCGGAGGCAAAGGGCTCTTGCAGGCCTCACTCGCAGCCACTACTGCGCCCCTTGACGGCGAGAGTGGGGGGCTCCGCGCCCCGGGACCCCGCAGGGTGTGGCGTGCCCCTCCCCGGGGGAGGCGAGCCTGCAGTGTTCTTCCCTGTCCTTACCCACTGGTGGCTCGGGAGGACAGAGGCCCCGGAGCAGCCCCGGGGAGCCGGGCTTCCAGGCCTCCTCACCCACACCCCGAGTGGCCCTGCCGTGTTTGTGCTCAGATCGATCCCGGCCCCAGGGAACCTCGAAGTGTCCTCAGGCACTGGTGTCCCCGGGCCCTGCCTGACGCTGACCCTCTGTTGCGGGGAGACGGAGGTGCAGAGGGAGAAGGAGGGGTGTCCCCGGCCCAGCTCCTCGGGGACGGAGCAGACGGTGGATCCGCTTCTCTAACCCGAGGCTCCAAATTCAGCTCCCGCTTCGCCCCTCTGAGCAGAGTGCGAGGCGGATCCACTGCTCTCGCTTGTGAGAAGGGAGCCCAGGGGCAGGGGATACCCGCCTTCCCTGGGGACAGGGCGGGAGGGCTGCCGTTCGCCGGGCATGCGTGGGCACAGGGGAGGGGAGCCTCTCCTCCGTGTCTCCCGCCTCCCCGCCCAGCAGCACCCCCGGGCGGCCAGCTGGGCGGCCTCTGCCCGCTGTCACCCCCTGAGGGCCCGCCCCGTGACAGAGGAGTCCCCCGCAGTGCGGGCAGGACCCACCTTGTTCTTCTGGCCGCTCTATCTCGGCTTCCTCCAGTCTGTCTGGAAAGGAAGGTAAGAGAAGCATCAGCCTCCGATCAGTGCCCGCTGGGCCCGGGGCCAACCGGGGGCCGGGGGTGGCGACACAGGTTTGGTAACTCCCCTGACTCCAGCGCCCGTGGGGGTGGGGGCCGAGAAGCCTTGTCTTCCAGGATCAGCACCCCGCGGGGCCGCATCTCCAGGGAAGCATGGCTTCTGCTACTGCCCCTGTGGTAACGGGGTAGGGGCCGCTCGCCACTGAGGCTCTCCCAGACACCGGCGTGAACCCCGCCCCTCCACATGCTCCTGCCCCCCTCACCCCAGGGGCAGCGCTTCCCTAAGCCTCAGTGTCCACCTCCTCGAAATGGGTGGACACGAACAGCCCACTGGGTTGCCACAGCAATGAAATGAAAAAAAGAGCTGTAAAAAACACGTGAGGTGTGAACTATGTCAACGGCTGCCAACTCTGACAGCGTCCGGCAGAGAGAGGGCTGGCCCCAGAACGCCCCCGAGTGAGCGGCCCAACGTGGCTTCCGAGGAAAGAGAAGGAGCCACGTGCCCGGCTGGCTCGCGCTGGCTGCGCGGAGGTCACGTCTCACTTCGCCTGTGTACGAGGAGGGGCGGAACCGTGGGCCAGGAGAGGTCACGCCCGCTGTGGGTGGCACAGGCCACGCAGCCCACGCCAGCCAGCGGCAGGAGAGGTGCGTGTGCACGCGTGTGCTCGTGTGCATCTGCCCAGTGTGCAGGGACGTGTCTGTGTGTGTGATGCGTCTTCGCGTGAATGCGTACGCGTGTGCCTGTGTTTGGGTGTGTGCACACACGCGTTCATCTCCATCCGGCGGGTTGGAGCAGCGAGCTGTAAAGTTCCAGCCCCAGGGCCTCAGCAGTGACCGGCAAGTTGGCTCCAGCACCAGCTCCTCCCCCGCTGTCCTCCCCCCAAGCCCGTCCCCTTCTCCACCCCCTTCCCCACCACTTTCCTCGCTGCTAGGACACCTCGTCTAGGACGCGCTCCCTTTGTCTATTCTGTGCTCTGTGGCCCGCAGAGAAACCCTTTCCTAAGCACAGGCTGGTGAGGTGACATGGGGCCAGCGCCGTCTTTAGGAGGTGGTGGCCCTGGGCCCAGCCCCGGCCCCCCAGCGGTCAGGCAGCCCAGGCAGGGCAGAGGGCCACAGAGCTGGTTGAGACAGAACCAGCCGGCACGCACTCCCTCCCTCCCCGGTGGAGCAGAGGCTCAGCATGGGCACCGGGGTCGGCGTGGGCACCGGGATCGGCGTGGGCGCCGGGGTCGGCGTGGCCCCGTCCTGGGGCAGCGGGGAGCCTCAGGGCCGCCTCTCAGCCTCTCCCTGCCCCTCTCTGTGCGTCCGGCCTGTCTGCAGCCCCTCCGTGCCCCACGGGCAGTGAGGGCACCTGTCTGATGACAGGAGCTGGCAGTCACTGCTGTCGCTCATGGAAGAAGCAGAGTGTCCCACAGGGAAGGCAGGTGTAGGGGAAATGGTGGACGGGAGCCGGGACTGGCCTGTACTCCGCTGACTAGACTCGGTCAGTCTAGAGCGAGGCCGGCCTCGGAGGGCTGCTGGGACGCCGGTTGGTTGTCCCTCCAGAAATCGGCCCCGAGCGAACGGTCCTACCCCCGCAGCACAGGCCACGCTCGGTCCCCGCAGCCAGTGCGTGTGCGTGTGCGGGGGGAGGGGCGCCCGCAGCAGCACCGCGCCTACCCAGGCTGTACGCCGCACAGAGCTCCATGCCCGACGTCCTCGTCAGCAGCCGCCTGGCGTCCTCCTCGGAGAAGCGCCCTTCCTCGCTGAAGAACGACCTCTCCTCCTCGTCGAGAAATATCGCATCTTCCAACCTGGGAAAAGCAAAGTGCTCCGTTCTCGAGCGCGCGTTTCCAGAGCGGACGCCACACAGTGAGACCCGTTTCCGCTGCCTCGCTCGACGGTCATCCCCGCACCCCGCTGCGGTGTCACACAGCGAAGAACCGCGAGGACAAATGGAAACACAATGGCTCCCGCCCTCCAGGTGCCTCATCTGGCCAGAGTCCACACAGCGGGTCGCGGCAGCCTAGGGCGATGAGGTCCTGGGCAGCCTCCGAAGCCCCACCTCACATGTCCCTCCCCCTGCGAGGCCCCCGGGACGGCTGTGGGTGGTGGGCGGAATGGGCCCCTCACCGAGGAAGCGCCCGCAGCCCCCCGCCCGAGCTCCGCCGTGCTCCCAGCGCCCGGCACAACGGCCCGCGTGCCGCGTGGCCGGGGACAGGAGGACAGGAGGCAGGGGACGAGAGGGGGAGGCACGAGGCCGTTTCGTCTCTAGGACTAAATTACCAGTGTCACACCGAACTCGAAACGTGCTTTGAAACTTGGAGCTATTTTGAGAGATTACAGAAAACCTTAGAGTAACTTGTGGGACACGACAAAATAACAGGCCTGTGTCCTTCAAAAATATCAGTGACATCAACACAAAAAAGACCGAAGAACTGTCCTAGACAACGGAGAGAAGACTAGGGAGGAAAGACAGCTGGCAGCGTGCGGTCTGGAACCTTCTTTGGCTGGAGTGGGCATTAATGGGAAAATCGGCAAAATCCGAATCAGGCCTGCGGATCATACTACTGCATAGCGTTGACGTCCCGATCCCGACAGTTGTCCTGTGGTTACAGAAGCAGATGTCCTGATTTGGGGAAACGCTGCATTGTTTAGGAGTAAAGGGACATCATGTTTGCAACCTATTCTCAAAAGGTTTAGGAAAAAACTAGAAGTAACAGGGAAAAAAGGAGAAAGCGAAAGTCGTAGCACGGGAGCATTTGGGCACTGTGGGTGAAGGGCGTACAGAGACTTTATGCTGTTGTCACAGCTTTTCCCTAAATCTGAAATTATGTCACAGCAAATTAGAAGGAAAATAAGAGTAGTCACCAGGTTGTTCATTAAGCAAAGGATAAAAGCCAGGGCCCGGAATAGGAAAGGTGCTCAGGACACGTCCACTGAGAGAATGAGCCATTAGGGCCCCTCCTGCTGTCAACGGGACAGATGGCTGCAGCCACATCACCTTTTGGGTTGGGGGAGGGGAACAGACTGGCCCATCCCCCGGCTCTTCCGGCTCAGACCCTTGGAGGGTCACAGGACCTGCGTCAGTCACAGGACCTTCTCTGCCGAGAAGTCGTGGTCTCCCCGAAGATGATGACAATCATCTATCTATACCAGGGGACCCTAAACAGTGTTCCACAGAACACCAGCTGGGACGTTTGTGTGACAAAAGGATTCGGGAAGTCCGCTCAGTGTGGGAAACATCTCAGCGGGAAAAGGAAGAGTTTCACGCTTCTTGGCGCCTTCTGAGGGCTGCAGACTGCCGACCAGGGCGCGTGGAGAGCACATCCCCACACACGCGAGGGTGACGAGGGTGGTGACAGAGCATGGGGGGGGGACACTCTCGGGCCCCGGAAGACGGGCGTCTCTCCCCTGGGGGAGGCGAGGCCCTGGGGCGGGGACAGGCCTAGGGTCCCGGGACCCGGTACAGGGCCCCTTCCGTGCTGCCATATTCCCCAGGCTCCTTGACCAGGGTCTTAACAACAAAAGGTCAAGTACAAGGGAAGAGAATTCCACTGGGATGGGCACAGCTCTGCTCGCTGACCACTCTCCAAGACCTTCGCTGCTGCCCAGGGCCGGGCAGAAGGGACACAGGTGACCAGGAAGTCCTCCCTCAGGATGCCTTGATGGGGGCGGGCAGACACAATGACAGTGGGGTGTGGGAGGTTCACACAGGAGAGAAGTTCAGCCAGGATGAACGACCCCAAGGAGGGGACTTTTTGGAGAGGGGCCTTGGGGGCCAGTGAGAGTCCCCAGGAAAACAGGAGGGTTAAGATCGGGGAGGGTGACACTGGAGTCATTCTACAAGGGGCAAGCTGACCCGCAGGCGAACTCAGGGAGAGCCCACAGTGAGTGGCAGCCTTTGAAATCGGGGGTCACTAGGGCCTGGGTCATGGGGGGGCCTTGAAGGCTGGGCTCAGAAGCTTTGAAGGGTTTAATCAATGGAAGCGGCACGGAGCACTGAATGTCCCCAAATTCATGTCCTCAGAAGGCAACCTGACTTGGAAATGGGTTCTCTTCGGGTATAATCAAGCCAAGCATCCTGAGATGAGGTCACCGTGGGTTATTCCGGTGGGCCCTGAACTTGGCGGTGTCCTTAGGGGAGAGAGAGAAGGCGCCGTGAAGACAGAGGCAGAGCTCGAAGGAATGAGGCCTGAAAGGGCACCTGGAGCCCCCAGAAGCCAGGAGAGGCAGGAAGCGCCCTCCCCTGGAGCCCCCCCACTGACACCGTGAGCTCAGACCCGTGGCCTCAGAACTGCTGTTTTGGGCCCTGTCCGAGATGCTCTGCCCTCCAGTGACGTGGAAAGCTTGTGTCTCAGGGAGGAAGGATGCGAGGGGCCCAGACAGGAAGCTGACAAGGGGACAGAAGCCTGGGCTATCGGCCCAGCCCTGGGACAGACCTGGGAGCAGACTCGGCGATGGCGAGAAGCAGGTGGGAGGGGACAGGCGGCGCTGTCCAGGACAAAGTCCGGGTTGTCACCTGGGAAGCAGGTAGACAGCGGCGGGGTTCCCACGGGGGTGGAGGGGCGGGCCAGGAAGGGGCGGGCCTCAGCCACTCACTCAGACACGTGGCCCTGCACGCTGACGAGACTCGTGGGCACAAATCCGACCTGGCCCGAGGCCACATGCCGGCCCACGAACCAGGGCAGGCTGGGCACCTGGACGCCGAGGATCTCGATGAGGTCCCCACTTTGGAAGGTCACCTCCTCGGGCCCGGAGCCCTGGTAGTTGGCCACTGCTGAGGCCAGGCCCATGCCTATGGGAAGGTGGGCACACGGTCAGCGCTGGGGGCAGGGCCTGGCACACGCTGGCCCTCAGCTGGGGACACACAGTCCTGCTGTGGGATCATCTAACGCTGTCTGGGGTGTCCATCAACTTGGCCACCGCACACAAGAGGTGGACATCTACATGGTCCTCAGAGAGGATGCTTTATACCCACCCTGGGGGAGAGACACTGAGGCCCAGAGACCTTAACTAAGGTGGCCTGGGGCCATGACCTCCAAGGCTAGGCTTCTTCCTCCGTCCCACCCGGGCGAGGCCAGGCCGGGCCCAGGCCATGTGCGGCTGTGAACGTGAGTCCCTCCCACCCTCCTCTGCCGGTGCCTCATGTCCATGGCACAGGGGCACAAGGCCACCCCACACTGGCCAGCCGGGGGTAGAGCAGAAAGCTGTCGCCTGGGAGCCCAGGCTCCTGGCGGGGCTAGCTTTTCAAAGAAGACCCTGCCGCACAGTCACCCACGAGTGCACGCAGCAGACTTGGCCGCAGCCCGGTCCCTGTCCCAGGGCCCTCAGGGGGGCTGGCATGGTGGCAGAAAGACAGCAGAGACTGGGAAAGGGCTTGCTGAGCCATCTGTGGGAGCCACGCCCTGGCGACGGGGTGGCCGGGAGCCCCCGCCCGGCCCCGCCGCGTGCTGCCTGAGTTTGCACCGGCCTCTCTCAGCCTCGTCCACGGCCCTGTGAGCTGCAGAGGAGTCTGGCTATGTCTTCTGGCTTGGGGAGGAGGCAAGGCAGGGGCAGAAGCTTCCAGAACGCTGGTGCCCGTCCTCCTTGCCCACCTTTCTTCCGGGGGAGAACACTTACCCATCCGCTGGGCGCCCGGTGTCACAGGCTCACTCACAGAGTCATTGCAGGGGTCCCAGGGGGCCCTAAGAGCCCATCTGGAAGGGGGAGAGAGGCCTTGCTGCAGGATTTCAGATTTGGGGCAGAGTGAAACCGCAGAGAGTGGACGGTCAGCCGGCCCCGGTGGCCCAGGCGGACCCCGCCCGCTCGCTCGGCCTTGGCCGGCGTTCCCGCGTGCTTCCTTCCCGTGAGCACACGCCGTGTCGCACCCCCAAGGCTCCTCGGGACGAGCCAGAAAACAAAGCCAGGGTCCTATCGGCACACTCTGCAGCCACCTCGTCCCAGGACAGCCCTCGGGGGGTGCCACTGCCCCGTCATGTGTGTGGCACCCCCGAGGCCCAGCTGTGAGCTGGCTTGCCGGGGCCACACGTGGGAGCAGCTGGAAGCCCCGTGGCTGGGTCTGCCTGGGGCTCGCGCTGTTCTCTGCCCCAACCCCTTGGCCCAGGACGGGCCGGGGCTGGGGTGTCTCCGAGAGGCGGGGCGGCAGGAGGGAGGGAGCAGGCGGGTACCTACTGATGGAACGGAATCAGAAGCTCCGGCGTGGCCAGCGCTGCCGCCTCCTCGGAGGATGCTCCGAGGCTGGGGGTCGAGGGGTCCACTGCTGGGGCTGCCTCTCCCGGGGAGCCCCCCGAAGACCGCCTCAGGGGCTGGGGGCCCCGCCCTGCACCCCAGGGAACAGTCGTTGCTCTCACATGGTGGTCAGGACATAGGACAAAGAAAGGACCTTCAGAGCGACAGAGGGCGGTTATTCAGAGTGGCTGGGCACAGGGACGGCCATGCAGGGCCCGTCCACGCCCCCCGGACACGGGTGTGAAGGCAGCGCCTGCACGAGCCCCCATCCCCCGGACGCCGAGGCCCAGGTGGCCGGACGCGGGGGCAGAACCTGGGCTGGGGTCCCGCTCTGCCCGCCTGGACTTGCCCTGGGAGCCGGGCTCAGCCACAGACTCGTGGGCCTCAGTCTCCCCTTCTGTGCTGTGAGGGGCCAGGCCGGTGATCCCAGGGGCCGCCCCTGCTTGAACCTCCACCCTGCGGGTCCGAGCACAGCTGGCTGCCTGTGCTCCCTGCGGCCGGGGTGGGGCGGGCAGCTCTACGCTCTGCTCCCAGCCCTGTGTGCGACCGCTGTGGCCCTCTGAGCTACCGCCGAGCCAGGAACGCAGCGTGGGGGGCCGTGCCGGCAAACCCCTCTTCTGACGGGTCTCAGCACTAAGGGCAGGCCTGGGCACATTGCCGTCAGGTCGCCCCACGCACCCCTCCCTGCCCGAAGCGCCCTGCCAGCCCCCGCGTGCCCGCCCGCAGGGCCCCGCTGCCGCCCGAGCCCCAGGCGGCCCCAGTGCACCGGGGAGCTGGCCGGGGTGCCCGCCCCCCGCGCAGCACTACCTTCCTGCGTGAGGAGGCTCTCGTGCGTCAGCTTCAAGGCCTCCTCGTCCACGTGGACACGGATGGTGGTCTCCTCGTCCTCGTCGGGCGCGAGTAGCCAGAAGGCCTGGTCCACCAGCAGGCTCTCCAGGCAGTGATGAGTGAAGCCTGGGGGAGCCAGACACGCCTGGTCACCAGGGCTCCGGCAGGCAGGCCGGGGGGCCAGCGTTGGCCGAGCCCTGCACTGACCAGGCCCAGGCTGACCCCCGCCTGCCCCTGGGGACTCACAGTAACACCCACAACACAAGCGGCCACAGGTCTGACTGTCTGAGCTACAGGTGGACCGGCCGTGACTGCGGACAACTTGTTTGACCACCCTGTGCCTTGGGAAGGCTGGACGGGGACAAATCACTTTCTCTGGGCCCCTCGGTCTCCGCGTCTATGAGCTGGGACGAGCGTGTTCGGCAGGATCACGCACGCAGGTGGGGCGGGGGCGGGCGGCACAGGCCCTGCCCGAGGCACGCGAGGAATCGGCCCTAGAGTTCTTGTTTTACGACTTCCTCAGGCCTCAGACCGGGGTGGCGGAGCGAGTTCCCTAGGAGACCAGTCGGACCCCAGAAATGCCTCCCCGTAGAGTGGAGAACGTGCTAGAAAGAAAGCACTGAGGTGGAGCGGGAAGTAGCAGCCTGGAGCTACTGGTCGGTGCCAGGCAGCCGGAGCTCAGCTTCCCCCGGCTCTGGTCGAGCGGAGCCGGGCGGGCCAGCACCGGACGGATCTGGACACTGACTGGGCCAAGCCCGGCGGGCGGGCGGGCCCTGTGAGTCTGCGGCTCCGTCCCGCACAGCGCCCTCCCGAGCGCGGGCAGGCGCGCCTGCTCTCCGGCGTCCCCGGAGAGGCGTGTGAACTAACCTACTCTAGAGCCCCTATTTGTGCCACAAACGCTTGGCATGTGACAAGTTCCTGCGGGGGGAGTGCCCGTGGCCGGGTTGGGTCGGGAGCCGCTTTACCGAGGGCGTGGTAGGTGGAGAACTTCCAGATTTCTTCGAAGGTCTTAAACGTCACCACGATGCGGTCCTGGTCGCTGTGGAGGGACAGCAGCCTGGCCGACAGCTCCTTACGGGGAAGAAGCGGGAATCGGAAGCAGCCCCGGCGTCTGGCCACCAGCGTGACAGGCCACATGGCAGAAGCACTGCAGGGTGGCCCGCAGCTGACGCCCTGGCTGCTCCCGTCCTGCCCTCGAGCCCGCGGTGGCTCCCCGGGGCCCGTGCCACGCCCCGCCCCTTCCCAGAGCACGTGGGACCCTCATGCCCTGGACCCGCACCCCCTGCGACTCCCCTGCCCAGCTCCGCCCCTCCCCCTCAGTGACACACTGCGCTGCTCTGCTCAGGCCGAGCCCTGGCCCTCCCCGCCCAGCTCCTCCCTCGGGTCTCCACCCTGTGAACACTCCTGGCGGGGCCCTAAGGCGACCCCAGCTGACCCCGCAGCACTCACAACGCAGGAAGGGTGCGTGTCGGGTAACGGGCTGCTGTCATCATCACGGACTGACCGTCAGTAAGTGGACGGCCGGGACCCAGGCCAGAGCCAGCGGCTTCGCCACCCACCCCGCCTGGCACCATAGGTGCAGCCCCGTGGCCGAGCACCACACGGGTGTTCCACGGTGCCGTTCCCCTCATGGGACCCTCACATTGGCCCCCTGGGTGATAATTCTAAGAGTCCCCAATACACGACTGAGGAAGCTGAGTTCACAGGGCTAAGGGGCATCGGCCAAGGTCAGGCAGGCCGACCGCAAGGTCAGATGGCGGCCGCCCAGCTCCAAGCCCCAGGACCTTGGCTGCAGGGAGGTCGCCTGGCCCAGCCCCCTCCTCCACCATCCTCCTGCCAGACCAGCGTCCATCGTGCGAAGGCCGACAGGGGCCTGGCGCCATCAAAATCAAAGAACAGGATCAACTTACACTGGCTCCTTCTACTCCCAACAAAGAGACTTAAAAAGCCCCGGCGAGGGGAGGGCACAGGAAGAAGGCCTGGGGGAACCTGGGGAGGAGTGGCCTCCGCGTGGCTGGGCCCGCAGGGGCGATCAGGGGTCCCCGGAGCCAGGACACCCCTGGGAGGGCTGGACGTCATGGGCCTCCGTCTCCTCGGCCCGCCCCCGCCTCCGGGCAGCCCTCCGTCCTGCTCTCCGCCGCGGGCCTGCACTTGCGCTCCCCCCGGACGCGCAGAGGGGCGGACTCACCCCGAGCGCGCGGGCCACTTCCCAGCTGTCGCTCTCCAGCAGGCGCAGGCGGCCCCGCAGGGCCCGCTGCAGGCCGGGGTCCGGCAGCCCGCTCTTCCTGCGCACGGCCAGCAGCTGCAAGGTCAGATCTGGAGGGGGCGGATCGCGGTCGGCGGTCTGCCTGGCCCAGGAGCCCCAGCCCACGAACACGGGCCTGGCTCGACCCCCGCGCGAGCACCGGCTCCCTTCCTCGTGATGAGCTACCTGCCGTCCACAGCCCGCGGGGCCCCCGGACGGGACGCACCGAGCGAACTTTCAGCAGGGTCCCGAGTCACCCAGACCTCCAGCCCCGACCTCTCCCACCACCCCAGCTCCAGACAGGGGCATCCGACCTCAGCACGCACCCCACAGAAGCCTCAACTCACCCCAGAACCGGCTCTTTGTCTAGTTCTTACCACATCCCACCGGTGACCCCGCCCCAGAGTATCACTTCCCCTGCGTGTGGCCTTTGGGCGTGTCCCCCTCTTTGAGTAGATGCAAATGTAAAGCCAGGGGAGGCCCTAGGCCAGCGTGGTGAACCCAGCCTTCTGCACCCCACCCCCTGTGGAGACGCAGAGTCCCGGGCCCTGCCCCAGGCTGGCGGGATCAGACTTGGACAGGACCTGGGCACCGGTTTACTGAGTCCCCTCCCACCCCACGGAGGGAAGGGGCGACGCCCCGGGGTCCCGCATCATGCCCCAGTCCAGAGGACGTCTACCTGTGGGGTACGCTCCCATCTGGCCGGGAGGGGTCCCAGAGGCCCGCCGGGAGACGCCAGGGGTGACAGCGCCGTCTGTAACAGAGCCGGCCCGTGGTTATGGTGAGCACAGGGAGCTCGCAGCTACGAAGGCGCCGGCACCCGGCTCTGTCCGCAGCGGGAGCCACGTGTCCGCACCCCCGAGCCACCCCGCACACGGCCTCCCTGCCTCCGGGGCCGCGAGGCCCAGCGAGGGCGGAAGGCGCGGGAGCTCCCTTCAACGACCCCAGGCTTGGTGGTTTCTGCAAAGAGCGTGAACGTGTCACATCGCTCGCTGGAGTTTGAACAGGGTCTCGCCGGCCAAACGCAAGGTGCCGGCTGGTTCCTTCCGGGGCTCCAGGGGAGAGCGTGCTCCCTGCCTTTCCCAGCGTCTGGAGGTGCCCGCACTCCTCGGCTGATGGCCCCGTCCTCCGTCTTCAAAGCCAGAAGCCCAGTACCTTCACTTGCTCTCTAACTCCGACCCCAGGATAATCTCAGCTCAGAATCCATAACTTAATCCCATCTGCGAGGTCTCTTCGGCCACAGGAGGTCGTGTATGGATACGCAGGTTCTGGGGATGAGGATGTGGACTTCTTTGAAGGCCATTATTTTGCAGACCTCAGAGGGGAGGTGACGGCTCAGAGGGAATTCGGGGTCTGGAACAGACAGACCTCCGTCCTGATTGGGCTTCACCAGCCACTTCCTGGGGGTGACATGTGCCTTGTGAGGCTGGAGGGTGCGGCTCACAGCCTGGCGAGGATTAGTGACATACCCCGAAGTTCGGGGTCAGAGGAGGGGCTCACACAGGGACCAGAGCCGAGGACGGGCTCTGGAGTGCCGAGTGGCACTCAGTCCTCTGCTGTCCGCCCCTCCTCCATCCTTGAGGCCGGCTCCCAGTCTGCATCTTGGCCGGGCGCCTCGTCTCTGCCCTGCCCAGTCTGCTAATCGGTAAAACGAGACGAGCAACCGAGGCCTCAGGGTCGAGGGGAACCTGATCGGGAAAAGCCTGTGACTGCGGCAGAGAGTGACCTGGGGTGCGGCCGGTTCCCGCCACCTCCGGACGTCCAGCCGAGGCCTGGGCACAGAGCTGCCATCCAGCCTCGGGCCGGGCGACTCACTGGTGCTGCTTTCCGACCTCTTCCCATTGCATCCGCTGACCGCCTAGGGCACCCCAGCCCCACACCATCTCGCGGCCTGGGAGGCCTGAGCCCACGTCCAGGCCTTGCTTGCCCTGAGTCCCCAGGACCCGCCACACAGCGGGGACTCAGGTGCCTGTCAAGTCCCAGAGAGGCATATGGCCAGATCTTGGCTTGAAGCTCCATCCTCCAATTCAGAGATGACCGTCACCAGTATCGAGACGAATCGCCATCGCAGCCTCCAGCCCTGCTGTGCGGAGAGGGACACGGCGATTCTGGGGGTGCTGCTGCCCCCAATACCTGGCCGTGGAGGCGAAGAATCGTTGCCGCGCCCACGCCGAGGGGCGTCCCACAGAGTAACTGGCCTGTGTTCTCCAAGGGGTCAACCTCCAGCATAAAGGCCCAGGAGACGTGACAACAGCGTGGCCCAGGCTTCCTCTGCTCTAAGGGACGTTACGATGACAAGATCTGGCGAGGCCTCAGATGGTCATTTAGACCAGGAACGTGACCTCGGAACCCCGTGGCACTGTGGCTCTGTCCAGGGCATGTCCTAGTTTTAGGAAACACACAACGCAGAAGTGTTTGGGGATCAAAGGACATGGTGTCCGCCACTCACTCCGAAACAGCTCAGAAAATACTGCGTGTGAATAAGAAAGGGAGCGTCGTAAAGTGTTAACATCTGAGGAACCTGGGTAAAGGGGAATCCTTTGTATCATTTCTTGTCGCTTTCGTCGTCAGCGTGAAATCGTGAAGAGAAAACTTGGAGGCGAAGGTGCTCTGGGTGGGCGCACGTCGCCGAGCGGCCTCGTCGTGCGAAGCCGGGCAGCGCCCTGAGAGAGCAGCCGGGTGCTGACGGCCCCGGGCTGGGCTCGCAGACGCACCCTGACGCTGGCATCGTAGCGTGTCACTGAGCCGCCGGGCTGCGGTGGAAAGGCTTGCCGGCTCGGGCAGAGAGCTGGTCCTCAGCCGTAGCACCAGACCTCGCCGTCCTCTGCTCTGAGGGCCCCCCGCCCCCGCCACGGGCTGGGCTGCCTGCGGGAGGCAGGACCCAGCTCCTTCTCCTCCCCCGACCCCCACCCCCACGTGCCCCCCAGGGGGCCGGATCCCATGCCGCTGGTGGGCTCCTCGGCTCAGATCCCCACAGCTCCACCGTTCCTGGCCAGGCTTGCGGGATGGGGTACTTTGTGAGTCGGCACCCAGAAGGGTCACCTGGCCCTCCCCATCTCCACCTACACCTGGAAGGACCAAGGCGACAGGAATAAAAGTGCCTCTAATTGCCAGGCATGGACCAGTGAGGCTGTGGCCAGGCACCTCGTGTGAGGTTTAGTCTCCGTTCTCCCAATGCGCCAATCATTTATCGGTTGTTCATATTTACTGAGCATCCGCTGTGTGCCAAGCCCTAGGGCCTCAACAGGCAGCGAGGCAGGTGGTCGGGACGAGGGGGCGCCGAGGGAGGGGCAGGAGCCTGGCTCGGAGAGGGGCCTGAGTGCAGCTTGGTTTCCCCCCGAGGAGGTCAGAGAGGGTCCTGGAGACCACCTGGGCCAGCCGTCAGGTTTGCAAGTGGGAGGCAGAGGCCCGCAGCAGTCAGGATTAGAACCAGGTCCCCGGGCAGCCAGCCCCACTGGCCTCCCGCGGGGTACCCTGCCCTGGCCCCTCTCCTCCTCGGGCCTCCGTTTGCCTCCTGGAGAATGAGGCTCGGGCGTCCTGAGGAATCGGGGTTTATGTCCAAGGGACTAAGCAGGACGCTGAGGACGCAGGGTTTGCAGGAGCTGCGAGCGTGTGAGGGCGTGTCTGAGGACTTCCCCTGCTCCGTGCCAGCTGCGTCATCGCTGGCGTGCCCCTGGAAAGCACGTGCCAGCCCTCCAGTGACTCAGTGGTGGTCATTATCTCTCTGGCCCTGGGCCGGGCCGGGCGGTCGGCGGGGTGGACCCCGAAGGCTGCACTCACCGTGGCCTCTGCCCGGAGCCGTGGCCTCCTCGCTTCCCACTCGCTTCCAGCCGACCGACGAGCTGGCAGCCGCTCTCTGGACCTCGTCGCCACTGCCACCTGAGGGCCCGGCAGGCGCCTGCTCCATCGGGGCCAGCTCCTCTGCGGCCGCCTCCGCTGGGTCCCCCACGAGCAGCGGTGGCCTCAGTGCCAAGCACGTGGCATGTTGGGCTGGCGTCTGCGGAGAGAGGAGGAGGTGACAGCCTCTCCGGGAAGACAGGAGCCCGGGACCAGCATGCACGTGACCGCCAGCCTGGGGGTCAGAGGAGAGGACCCCACTGTGCCTGGCGGACGCCTGTCGCTCCCTCTCCAACAAGCCCGGGTGCCCGGAGCAAGCCGCCGGAGCCCTGTGCCAACGTCGGCATGGCGGTCTAGCCCACGCCAGCCGGGCCCAGCGGATGGGCGTGCTTGCGGGCAGGCGGGGTCCCCAGCAGGCCCCGAGGAACCGGCTCAGAGCCCGCGGTGTGGCCGCTGCTCAGAACCTGACCGCGCATGATGCGTGAGTGGCGAGGACCGTGGGGGAGCGGGGGGCAGCAACATCCTGTCACACATGGTGGAGCTGGGTTTGGAGACAAGCCCACCCACGTCCCGGCAGCGAGGGCTGAGACGAGGACCCCCAGAGACCGCTCGTCCCCGGGAGACGACTGTTTAGTCCCACGTCACACAAGCTGGATTCCGGCCTTGCTTCCCACGAGATCGGCAGCTCCTGTAACCACCTCTGACAACCCCATCCCATCTGGCAGGAAACGGGCCAGGTCCCCGGCAGCCCCGGCGGGAGGAAGCAGGAGGAAGTGGGTGGCGGAGAGCAGGGAAGAGGGAGTGGCCAAGGCAGGCACGACTTCTCCTAGCCCGGGGGTGCCCCCGGGGCCCCAAGAGCCACTGTCATGCCTCACCTCTTCCCGGGGTCAGAGGTGAGAGCCGAGAGGGCCATCACAGCCACACCAATGGGGGAGGCTGCGCTCCCACGGTGGGGGCTTTGTCACCAACTGGGGGACACCGGAGAACACAGGCAGGGACATGGCACTGGGGACAGGGAGGCAGGCAGCCTGGCCCGGTGCGGCGGGCCCTGTCACAGCCGGCACCTGGCACGAGCGTGCCGTGGACGGGGTGTGTCGCTTGCTCCTCACCCGCCTCCCGCGTCTGCACCGGGCGCTCGAGGACGGGCGCGGAGGACAAGGAAGGCTCCCGGGCTCAGGGCACCTGCCCGCTGCCGGGCGAGGGGGCCCGCTGGTGACAGTCGTAAGCGTGGTTCCTAGCCACAGCCCAGCGATGAGGATGTGGGTGCAGCCTCCGCGGGAGACTTTCTGCCCCGCCGGTTCCCACAGGCCTTGCCCGCGGCCAGCTCGGACGCAGAGGGGCGGCCCAGACCACAGCCCGGCGGGGGCCGCCGGCCGCGCCAGCATCGAGCCGCCCTGCCGAGGGCCGAGGGTCTTCTTTAGCTTTTGTCCTCTTTGCTCAGCTTATTGTGGGGACAAACCGGGGGGTGGGGGAGGGGAGCCGCCTGCAGATCCCAGGGGAGAGGAGTCTGCAGAACAGGGAGCCTGGGTGACCGTGCCATGCCTCAGTTTACCCACCAGAGAATGAGGATAAAAACACCGCCTCGCAAGGAGGTCGATGGATTAAGCAAACGTGGGCCGACAAGGGGAGAGGAGGTGCCGGTGCAGCCTGGAATGGGTTTGGGGGGTCTGGCCGGAGCTTTCACAGGGTTCATTCTGAACAAGTGCTTCGAAGGGCCGTGTAGGCCTCGTTCTCCTCCCCAGGAAGACGCCTCAGGCTCGTCCAGTCGTCCCCTGTGCCGGTGCCCACCGGAAACTCGGAGGTGACTTTGATTGGAAATGAGGCCTTTGCCCATGACGTTCAGACGAGGGTGCCCTGGGTTAGACTGGGCCCTGAGCCCAGTGACTGGTGTCCTCATAGGAAGGGGAGGGTCACTCAGACATGAGAGAGGACACACGGTGACAGAGGACAGACGGGGGTGATGCCGCCACCAGTCCAGGGGCACCTGGAGCCACCGGAAGCTGGAAGAGGCAGGAAGGCGCCTCACTCAGCGCTGCTGACGCCCACCCCAGACCCCGGCCTCCGGGCCGAGAGCAAGTCTCTGGTATAGCGCCCAGCGCGTGGGCTTGGTTACGGCTGCTCCTGGGCACCCGCCCGTCCTGCCTCCCGGTGTCTCGGCTCTGTCTGCTGTGAGGCAGGGTGACCCTCACCCACACTGGGGTACTCTCGTGAGGGCACCCCACCCAGCACGGGGGCGGGGGGGCCGTGAGCACCAGCAGCAGCCGTGCGGCGATCACATATCAACGCCCACCACCCTGAAGCAGCCTCCTCTGATCCTCACGGTGGCCTGGGGGGCGTGGGGGGGTCCTCGTGTCCACCTCACAGGCTGGCAAATAGGCTCGGCGAGACTTCGAGGCTGCATCTGACACCCGGCGGGTCTGAGCTGGGCCCTGGAGCACACGCCCCGTGCCCTGTACCCACCTCGGCCCGTGCACCGCCCCCAGCCACAGGCCCTGCTGCCCTCCCCGGGCCGGGCGTGGGGAGGCCACCCCACCCCCGCTCGGCCGGCTCTCATGCAGGCAGCCCCAGGCCCGGCACCAGCCGACATCGCTGACTCCCCCATGTGGCTCCGCCATGATTTCTGTGAGCCTCACAGACCGCAAAGGTCAGAGGTCCCCTTGGACAGGGCCGGGGTCTGGGGCTCCTGGTGGGGGCCCCGGAGGCCCACGCCGGCTTTCAGGGGTGTCTACAGACCACGTACCCGGGGCGGGGCCCGCTGTTAGGAGGCCTGGGTTCCCACCCCCCCCCCCAGAACTCTCTGGTTGGTGCCCCTGGCCAAAGCACTTGTCCCATTTTGCTGCTGGAAAAGAGGCCCAAGATGGTGACCTCGGAGAGGCCGGGTCGCGGCCACGTTGCCACTCTAGGCTGACCACTTGTGCATCTGCCGCATGGTGTGCAGGCCACTCGAGCCCCCTGGACAGGAGTCCCTCGCCGCTGGCCAGGTTCTGAGTCTCGTCCGGACACGCTGGAGGCCCTGGCTGGCTGCCCGGGCGGAGGGGGGGTCGGGCGGGTCACGGAAGTGTCTGTGCTCATCAGACCTGACATCGCTGCTGGCGCCACCCGCCAGCCCCCGCCAGCAGCATCCCTGGAGCTCCGGCCCGTCCGACCGCCGGTGCCCACGGCCGTCCAGACCCTCCGGCTTCCGTGCCGCCCCTGACCCCACAATGTCGGGAGTCTTCAGGAACGTGACAGGTAGAAACTGCTCTCAGACCCGACTGTGACAGGATCCTGCTTGTGGCAACGCCTGTCTGCCGGTCCCCCCATTCCTGTGCCCTGGTGTCCCCAGCGACCTGCCTGTCCCGGCACCCTCATACCTGTGCTCGATCCTCACAGGCAGCTTCTGGGCCGGCGGCCACAGGACAGCAGGCGCCGGTGGCTGCTCCTGGCTCCTCCCTGGCCGGCCCTACAGGCTGCCTCTCCAGCCAGGGCAGACGGCAGCCGCCCGGCCAGGCCGACTGCTCAGCGGTGGCCACCACCCCCCGCTTCCTGCCCCACTTCCTCCCTGTGCCTGGGGCCAGTGGCGAGAGGCGGGTTGATCATTAGCTCCTTCCTGGGCCAGCTCCAGGCCCTGGCCAGCCCCTAGGCTCAGGGGTGGAGGCCCGGGGACACCCAGGCTCTCGCCTCAGCCCTGGGATTGGGGAAGTCGGCCGGCTGCCAGCCTCGGTCTGTGTTCTCTGTTCCTCTTCCACTTACTGCGCTCACACTTGCACACAGACTCACGAGCACGCGTGTGCGTGCACACACAGACACACATGGGCACACACAGGTACAGCTGCTTGCTGCTGGCCTAACCGGTGAGACGTGGGACGGATGGGGGCCCCCGAGCTCCCCTTCCCTCGGGCCTGGATCAGGGTCCCACCGGAGTCTCGGCCTCGCTCGCTGGGAGGTGGCACCGGCTTCTCGCTGGCACAGATGAGAAGCAGAACTAACCTGGAGCCCCCCTGCCTCCCGCCCTCGCGAGGCGCTGGCTGACGGTCCCAGCTCAGCCCCAGGAATAAGAGCGAATAACATCGAAACTAATGCACTATTGTGTGTTAGCTGTATTCCAATAAAAATCTTTAAAAACGAAATAAAACAAAACAGGAAGGCGGCCTTTACACACGGCCTGGTTCAACACGGGGGTCTCGAAGGTAAGCAGTCCTGTGCCCGTTTTACAGATAGGGAGACTGAGGTTCGGCAAGGGCGTGCGTCATGACCAAGGCCAGCAACACGGACAGAGGAGCTGGAACCAGGCCTGACAGATCCTGGGGCCCCGAGGTGGCACTGCCAACACTTGGGGAGATGTCCCCTGATCATGGGGGGCTGCCACGGGCACTGCAGGTTTTGAGCAATATCCCTGGCCTCTACCTAATAGAAGCTGACCCCAGCCGTGACAAACAAACACGTGTCCAGACATTCGTCCCCTGGGGGGGCAATGGTGCCCAGGCTGAAGACCATCCCTCTAGGCTGAGCTACTTCTGGGTGACACCACTCCCACCCATGGCCTGGCCCTTCCTCATCCCCCACACTCCCCTTCTACTGAGCATTATGCGGTCACCCACCCCACATCCTCCTGCCCACCCTTGGGGCTCAGGGAGGCCTAGACAAGGCCCAGCACCCCATCCTGGAGGCCCTCCAGGGCTCAGGCCCTTGCCACCCCCTTCCTCACAGACACCTGCTGCTCCACCCCCCACTTCCTCCTCCATCATCTTCCCCGGTGCCAGCCCAGCCCGGTGGGCGGGGCCTCCGTCCAGGCCCCCGTCCCCCACCTCTCAGCC
>CM053513.1:89092094-89132991 GCA_028627145.1 Eidolon dupreanum
CCTCCCGGTGCATGGAGAGTCACGTGGGAACTCGGAGCCGAGCAACACTCGCCAAATAAATTTTAGTTGCACTTTTTCCTCCAGAAAATGTTTTCACTTTTTTGGATCTTGCAAAAATTAGGGCACTCGTAGGAAAAACAGGATGCCGTGGGCGCTGTCCCCACAAGGCGGACGCGGCACGGGGCTGGCGGACGGCTTGTTTACGCTTTCATTTTACGACGGGTGAGGGTTTTAGGGAAGAGAATGTTCTGGCTGGGTTGGTGTCACCAAGCGATTAGCTCATGTTCCAGTGCTTTCCGCGGCCACAGCTGGTTGGGGAGCTCTGTGAGCATCAGGCATGGACCTCCCAGCTGGCCCTGTCTCCTATCCACATGCGGCACACCTGTTACTACCCTGGGTGCCAGGGAAGCTGAGGCAGGAGAGGTGGAACCGGCCCCGAGCCCCGTGGCTGGGGTGCAGGGCGGCCTGGGGGAGCCTGACGTCCGCCTCACGCCAGGCGGGCTGCTTTGTCGTTTCTCACTGACAGGGTCGGCTCTGCCTGCGAATGCCCGCGCCGTGCTCCACGCCCAGCCCCCGAGGGCAGCCCTGGAAACAGGTGTTGCAGGTGGGGAAGTGAAGCCGGCTCCCCAAATGCTACGGGCAAGGCAACGACACCAGGAACACGTCCGCCGTGAAGTGAGGCTGCTGGTTTCGACATGGGATCTGACAGAAGAGCAGCCGGGAGCCTGTGGGGAGGGCGTCCCTCGAAGCCATCGCCCTCGGGGGCGGGGGCACAGAGGAGCGGGCCCAAGTCCCAAGCCTGTTCCCTCTGGACAAGCTCATCCCGACTGCCCATTCAGAAGCTTCCGGAAGCTGTGCTGGGCGATCCTGAGCTTTGGAGCACAGCGGGCTCACGCCCAGACCTGGCTCTGCGTTCCACCTGGGACCGGCCGCCGGCTGTCCCCGAGCCCAGGGGCTGGAGCTGGGGCACGCGGTGGGAAGCGGCCCTCCGGCTCTCCCCTGCACCCCAACCACTGCACCCTCATCCCGGCGGCTCCGACTGCCCCCCACCCCCGTTCTCCTCCAGGTCAGCACCTTCTCCCGCCTCCACAGCCGTCTCCCACAGCAGCATTTATGCGAGTCATCCCCGTGACGACGTGCACCCAGCTTGTCGGCTGCTCAGAACCACCCAGTGGCCCCTCACGGCCCCCACGGCCAGCCTGCTCCCCCCACCGACGCCTCAGCTCCAAGGCTGCCCCCCCAGACAGCTTCTGATCGGGCCTCTGAGCCTGTGAGGCCACGAGAGCGGGGTCCGCGTCCATCGCCTCTTGGCCCAGGAAGGCTGCACGGACGAGGCCCACACACAGCTGCAGCGTGAACGGCGTCAGGGCAGCGCCGTCCGCACAGAGGGCGGCACCCCGGGCCAGCCCGGCACCCCGTGACGAGGGCCTGTGTGGAGCAGCAGGCCCACCCCACCCTCGGGACAGCAGGCTCCCCGCCTCGCCCTAGGAGTCAGCGCCCAGCTCGGGTTCCCACAGGGAGATACTGGGCAGATGCATCAGCCAGTGAGTGGAGGGCACACCGATGTCCAGGGTCCCCGCCAGCCACTGCGCCTACCGCCATGGCCCCCAGGGCACGGGGCACCCGCTGGTCACCACAGGGCGGACGGGGCAGGGGCATTTACCTGAGTCGTCCAGGCAGTCCTGGAGGCTGGTGACCGCGAACTTCCGGCCAAGGAGGGCGGGGTAGGCGTCCAGGAAGTCCACACTCCTCAGAGGGCTCTGGACACGAGCACCACCTGGGGACACAGCGGTCACTGGGGGAAGCCAGACCCGGAGCACGGCCCAGGGAGGGCCCTGCCCCCGACCAGCCTCAGCGGCCACTTCGGAAGTGAGTCAAGTACTATGTAATAACACTTTTTTCCTGCAAACACAGGGTCCATCTGGAGAGAGGAGATGACTCTGGGGGCCTGAGAGCCCATACCCAGTAAGAGTTCTGGGGCTACCTACGAGAGCCAGCAGGCCGAGCAGGCAGGCACTCACCTGGCCCCCCACCTCCCAGGCCGAGCAGGTAGTTGCTGGTCTGCTGCAGCAGGATGCTGTTGTCCCCTTCATACGTGCAGTTGGGGTCGTTTTCATCTCTGAGGCTGCCCAGGCGGTTCACTGCAATGAAGCTGCTGTCAACATTTAGGTGCGTACGTGGGAATCTGTCTCTACCTGCAAATCTGATCCTGGGCCGGCGTGAACTTCCCACCTGCACCTGCCCCTCCTGGTGAGCTGAGGCCCGTAACCACGCTGAAGCGGTGACCCCGCCTCTCGGGCCTGCTGACCGCCCAGCAAGGGCGTTGGGAGGGGACCGGGCGACTCCCCGTGAAACGCTCAGCGCTGCTGGTGAGCAGTGAGCGCTCGAGACAACTATTCTTCAGCGTCCCCGTCCTCCCGAGGTCACCTGACAGGCTCCCTGCAGCATGGGGGTCGGTGGCTGAGGCCCAGGAGCGGACTTCGGGGGCTGCTCTTCCTCCCACACCTGAATGAACCCTTCTTCTCACACAAGAAATTTCAAAACTCTGAAAGCAACTCCCATCTTTCTTCTGCTGTCTCTCCCGCCACTGAGTAGCCCAATTCCTTTGCAGAATTTAAGGTGTGCTCTCCAGACCCTCGGCACCTGGGTCTCCTTCCCCGGAGAATGTTCTCTGAAGGTTAGGCTGTGATGGGAGGGGCCAGCAGGGACTCAGGCTTCTCAGGCTCATCCTGCCAGGCCTGTGGTCACCTGCAAGACCCCGATCGGTGCCCCAACTCGCTGCCCCATGCCACGGTCAGACCACTGACTATGAGGAGCTGGGAAAGGCCTTAGAGAAATAACTTGCAGGTGACGTTTAAGCCTAGAGAAAGGCTCTGCGTTTCTCCCGCGGAGTTCAGCCTCACCGGTCTGAGCCCGGCATGACACCTGATGCAGGCGTTTTAGTCGTCCGCAACGCTGCAGGACCCGATTTCCTTACTCCACACTATGCGTAGCACCTCCGTGAGTGGTAACAACAGAAAGTACAAAGAGCGTTGTCCGGAGCACGAAACACGGCGATGAGTAGCTGGCGAGGCTGTGTCGCTCACAGATGGGTAACGGGGAGGCGAGTGCGGGGCCGCCGAGGGCCACACCGCCGGCCACCCTGCACGGGCAGGAGCTGGGACAGAGCCATGCTGACCCGCAGGCCATCACCAAATGCTCACACTCGGCAAGAGCCTGAAATGCCCCTGGAGGTACAAGCTGTCGGTAAGCACCCAGCCATTCTGTGTGGGACGTGCGTGTGGCCCCTGAAGTAACCAGCCTTTGCCGAGCAATCATTTAAGGCCGGGGCACAGGGAGCCTGGCAGGTAAGCTGCAAATAACGATGACTATAATAATCACAATTCTAATAACAGCAGCAAATAAAAGCCACTGGCACATGCTCCGTGCCCGATGCTATGCTACAGGCTGTACGTGTATTCACTTGCTCAGTCGTCGCAAGGACACTGTGACATCCCCGTTTTACAGACAGGAAATCTGAGGCACAGCAAGGTCAGGTAGCAGCCGGCGAGCGGCAGAGTGGGGCTGGGTCCCGGGCTACCGGCCGCCCACTCTCTAAGCCACAGGCCAGCTGCCCAAACACCAATGCCAATAAAAACTTCGTCTTTTTTTTTTCTAAGTTTAAGAATTTTTCATCAGAGTACAATTTGGTGCCGCTTTACTGCCAAGTCATTAACCAGGAAGTCACAACTCAAATGAGCAGATGATCTCCTGTCCTCACAGTTTCTCTGGGCTGCCGCATTGTCCCCAGACCTCCGTGCTTAGACGAACATCGGGCATCGGAGAGCAGAGGGATCTGACCAAGGCAGGGGCTGGCAACCCTGCTCTGGAAAGGGCTCAACAGTAAACATGTCAGGCTCTGTCAAGATTGCTCACCTCTGCAGGTACAGTGCGAATGTGGCCACAGAGGAATGTGGCACCAACGAGCGGGCACCCCACGCCCCAACAAAACTCTGTTCGCAAAATCCAGTGGCCACCGGCTTTGGCCCGCAGGCCAGTTTGCTGACCCCCAGCCTGAAGTCGAACGGTAGGAGGAAGGATGGGAAACCGTCACGCACTCCTCCCGAACCTACCGGCCAGGTAGCCGTGTCCTCCACATGCCTCCCTGCACTCCTGGATCCCCCGCTGGGCGGTCCATGAGGCCAGGGCCTTGCCGGCTGACGACAAGGCATGCACCTCGCGCCCGAGCTCAGCCTTGGGAGAGGAAATCCAACGAGAACAGGTGAAAAGAGGTTCCCATTCCACAGGTCAGGGGTCAGTGCAACCCCAGCATCAAAGGCTCTGTCTGCTCCAGTCTAATCCAAGATACCAGGTCCCAGAAGACGGGAAGGTGATGGCCCTTCACGGTTGACTCTGTAAGCCCCACCCCTGCCCCCAGTGGCCCGGCCAGTGACCCCGGGCCTTCCATGTCTCATAACATCCTTTCGCTTCGACGTGGAATCTAATAAAAACGGTTTAGAGAAACACACACACACACCCCGCTTAAACAAGTGACGCGTTTTACCAGGGTCTCCACCTTCAAACGAGGGCGATGCTGCAGCCCCGTGGTGCACGGGTTAAACCGCAGTTCAGAAAGCATGAAGTGTGATCGCCCTTCATAGCGTTATTAACGGGAGAACAGCTCCGTGTCCGCTGGCAAGGGGACCGGTGACTCACGCTGCTCCGGAGAAACTCGCTTAACCCCTGCCTCCCTGGGGAAGGGCTCCTGCAGACCTCGGCTCTGCTCGGCAGTGCCCCCTGCTGACCACCCCCACCACCCCGGCCTCCTGACGCCTGATGCTGCCGCTGAATGTTCCAGAGTGTACCGACTGCAGACAGGCCTTTCAGGGCGTCGTACACCCTGAATCTGCGGCATTTCTAACCGGTTTCCAAATGCGTTCCTTGCGGTTCACACCGTCCACCCGTGCAGGAGGCAGTGAGGGGCTATGGGAAGTTCACCTCGTGCACTGTCCAAAGAAATTAGGAAAAGACTTCTTTCAACGTGGCAGCGGATCCCAGAGGACCTGCGTGCCTGTCTCTGGCACAAATCCTTGACCGTCGACGCACATCCGTCAGCTGGACTCAGACCTCTGTGGGGTTGTTTATGAAAGGGCCGGGACCGTGAAATCTACTGAGGGGCCAGTCACGTGGGCTGTGCAGACTGCCGCGTTCCCAAAGGGCAGCTGGACTGGGCGTGCGGTCAGGACCCGCGTCAGCGAGCTCCGGGGGCCGGGGCGTGGGAGCCTCCGAGCCGCAAACGCGCGGGCGGCGCTGCTCTGAGAAGGCCGACGCGGGCTGCCGGAGCACAGCGAGATCGGAAGGACAACACCGCGGGGACACGCGTGCCACCTCTCACCTGCCGGGCGCTCTGGCTGTCCCCCAGAAGGCCTTGCTGCAGCTCCACCAGGTCCAGGAAGAGCGACTTGGAAAAGTGGTCTAAGGCGTAGATGGCCGCCAGGTACGGGAGGAGGCGCCATTGCTAAAGAGAACAGGACACGCATGAACACGCCGAGGTGCTCACAGGGGACCGACTGGCCTCGCGACAGCGGGCAGGCCAGAGGGGGCGCGGCGACAGGTCGGGAGCGATGGGAAGTCGCCGCCGCTTCCCCCGCCTGCCGTGGGAGGTCCGACACGCCACCTGTGCTCCCGTGGAGCACAGTTCTCTGCCCCGACCCCGACGACCTCACGCGAAGGCACAGTGTCCTCCGCACAGGTCCCTGCACGTGGCCGCTCAGCGCTGCGTCACAGCGTGGGGACCGGCTGGCTGTCGGTCCACCAGGGAACTCGGGACGGTACCTGTCACGGCCGGAGCGTGGGAGCGACCGGCTGGCTGGCAGCGGGCGCTTTGTGAGTCTACGAGGCATGAAGCACTCACGCTCACCCGAGCCAGACAGGGAAACTGAGGCTCGCAGAGAGCCAGGAGTCCTCAGAGGCGGGAGCCCGTCCATCCACCCGTGCACACCCGCAGCGCACGGATGGAAGGGGGGAGGCGGAGGAGGCTGAAAACCTGAAAACCGGTCGCCCTCGCCGCCAGCACCCGCGTCGCCTGCTGCTCCTGCTGCCGAGTGCCCGCCGCCGTGCCCGCTGCTCCGCACGCACCGACGCGCTGGGCCCTCACGACCGTCCCGTGACAGCCGTCGTGGGCAGCTCCGACTCGCCAGTGTGGACGTGGGAGCGCAGACGGTGCAGTGCCCTGCCCGGGGGCACCGGCCGGCAGGGCTGGATGTGAGCCACGCCCATGCCCAGGCAGCCGGACGCACGGTGACCTCGCACAGGCCGTGGTGGGGGCGGGCACGACACGGGACCCTTCGCTTTGCCTCGTTTACAAACACGGGTCCCCAGCCGTAGCAAAAGCAGCGTTAAAAGAACCAACTGTGATTCCGTTGCAGTTTCCTGAACCTTTCACTCAAATATGCCTCTGCGCGTGGGTAGGCCGGCCTGCGACCTGGGCAGCTTTACCTACTGCTCCCCAACAAAGGGCACCTACCCGACTCTCGGTCCCCACCCGTAAGCTGGGCACAGCACCTCCGAGCCCCCTGGCGTGAAGACCCCCGCATGGTGTGTCGGGGCTGGCATCACAGAGCACCTGCAGCGGGCACCGTGATGAAACCCATGTTCCCCTCTCCAGGTGACAATCACCTTTCCTGGGTTGTGGCCTGGCCTGTCCCACCCCTGAGGATCTGCAGGACAAGTGACCCTTCTGTGGCTCTGCGCACCACCACGGTGATCAGTGCTGCTGTCTACTCCCCTGGGGCCATTTCTTGGGCTGGGACAGTCAGAATACAGCCCTGGACGTGCGAGGCCACCGGCCGAAGCCCGCGGAGCTTCCCAGGTAAGGAACAGGTGTGTGCACCTGTCTCCCCGGAGTCCTCCAGAACAACTCCCAGCTCCTCCCTGCGGGGAGTCAGGCAGAGGCCTCTCAGTCAGAGACGGTCTGCTGACGGCCTTGCCGCCCGACACCCCACGCCCCACACCGCCCTGACAGCGCCCCACGCTGCTCTGACCATTGCCTGAAGAGGTCTGATCAGTAAACAAACGGAGGCTACCGGAAACAACAGGCACCCCTGCGCCATGAGAAAAGGGGCGGAGCACGCCTGGGGGCCCACCTGCATGGGGTACTCCAGGACCGGCACCTCCTCCTCGCCTGTAGGCCCGAACTGACGCCGCGTGGCCGAGAAGCGGACGGCTATGGTCACAGCCAGCTTCAGGTTAGTGACGGACATGCTCATGATGGACACCCGGCCCGGGGACAAGCTGCCCAGAGATGCCCTGAAGTGCTGCCTGGAGTCCTACGCGAGAAAAGGAGTTCAGCAGCAACGCCCCGGGGCGTGGCAGGGAGGGGCGCGGGGACCAGGGCACCTGTCTGTCCCCCACGCTGGGCAGTGTCCACCGCGGGGCCTGCCCCAGCGCCCCAGACAACCGCCCCCAGGCGCAGAAGGGCCCGGGTGCAGGTGTCATCAGTGAATCGCGAGGGGAGAGGGTGGGGGCTGCGGGGGGCACTCGGCTCCACGAGGAAGGGGGCCCCAGGCAGGCGGGGCGGTGCCCGCCGGGAGGCACCGCTGTCAGCCTCCCTGAGACGACCCAGACCGACACTCCCGTGCCGTTTTGTTTATAAAATGCCTCCCTTTGACCCCCACCCTGACCCTGGAACCCTTCTCCCCGCAACAACCACAACCATTTTAAGGGGTGCGGATCCGTCTGCATTTTTTAAAACGATAACCCCACGGGCACCCACTTCCCGTCGCCGGCTAGGAAGCCCAGCGCGCTAGCACAGCATGCGGCTGCAGCCTGTGCCTCGGGGCCGCGGTGGTGACATGTGCACGTCCCACGTCCCACGTCCCACGTCCCACGCCCCACGCAGAGCCTCCTGACCCGCCCTCACCCCGTGCACGTCCCACGTCCCACGTCCCACGCAGAGCCTCCTGACCCGCCCTCACCCCGCCCTCCCTGCCTCCTGCTGCCTCTCCTCCGTTCGTTTCCCTTGTTATCTGGGCTTTTCTTCCAAAATGATGTCCCCTGCGGCATGCTGGCAAACATCTGTGACATTCTCACACGCAAATCACAGTCCAGCTGACTTTAAAAAGCTGCGTTTAGAGTCCTCTTCCTCCGAGGTGTAAAATGCCACTTCACTCACTGTCTTCTTGCATTTGGTGTCTGGCTGGGGAAATCTGAAGGGGACTGAGTTGTATCCGCTGGGGTCGGATCCGCACCCTCTGGACGATTCTGGAATTCTCGGAACTTCTCAGCGCTCTCCAGAGTGTCTGGGGGCCCGTGTCCCTGCCCTCCTCCCTGGCTCCTCACGGCTTCCCCACCCCCCTTTAATCTAGACACTGTCAGCATTTCTCTGGAATTCTCCTTGGCGCCACATGGCCCTGGCCGTGCCTCGGGAGCGCCCTCCCCCCAGGCCTTTCCAGCCTCCAGCTCACACCCCCACCCCACTCACCAAGTCCTCTGAGTTCTCCCTTCGGCTTTTTTTATTTCCCTGTAAACTTTTAATTAGTTAACTTTTACATCCTAGCTCCGTTTTCACTTCATTTTTGCGCCCCCTCCACTTCTAAGTGACGTCTGGTTTCATGCCGCTGTTGCTGTCCTTGTCCCCGAGTACACTGGCCGTGCTGTCTCGGACCCAGTGAGGCCCACGGCCGGGCAGGCTTCTCAGAGCGTTCGGGCCTGGACACGGTCGCCCCAGCTGCGAGCTCAGGCCTGCTCAGGGGGTCAGCTCCCCGACGTGGGACCTGTCCGGAGAGGGCCCGGGGCCACACTCCTGTGTGCCTACCACTCGATGAATTTAGAGGGGCAGTGAGCCCCGGACCCCGGAGAACACTGCCATCCCCACATGTGGACAGTCCACCAGGCAACCTTTCACCTTTAGGCCCGCCGCGGGGAACGGCCTCCCTAACTGACCCCGGGGGGCTGGCGGGGAAGCGCAGGGCAGTGGAGGCCCGCGGGCAGCCGGTGGCCAGTGTCCGTCGTCCCTGGGGGTGTGGCCGACCCAAGTGCCCCCTCCTCGTTGGGGGCATTGTAACCCAAACCTAGACAGATCTAGGGCCAACCTGGCTCCTCCGGCCCCCTCCTGTGGGCATATAGGCACCCCCCCACTGGAGAGGCCTGTACCTTGTAGGGGGTGACATAGGTGCCCTCGGGGGTGACGTCTCCGTGCCGGTTCAGGAGGTCCTGGCGAGGAACTCTGACCTGGTGGAACATGGCGAACCTGTGTGGATGCACAGGGCCTCGGGTCACACTGGGCGCCGGCACCGGCTCACCCCAGGCTCGCCCCCTCCCCCTGGAGCCCAGGCAGATGAAAGGTCAGCTTGAAAGCTGACAGGATCCCCACGACAAAGAGAAAGAGCGTGAAGACGCCAGTGGACAGGGAATGCCAACGTATTTTTCTATCCAGAAAAGGTTAAGAAAAGTGGGTGCGTTGTCGTGGGGTTCCTTGCGGAACAAGACAGACAAAACAGCCACATCAGTCATTTTGGAGGCCGGGCCCTCACGCCCCTAGGGCTCCTGCGGAAAGACGGCACTGGTTGTCACACTTCGGTCCCACACCAGCAGCCACCACGCAGGCAACAAAGTCGGCAAGTGGGGGTTTCGAAACTGCCACGTCAAACGGGAGAACACGCAGCGGCATGGGGGCCCCGAAGGTGAGCGGGCGGCTGCTCGCACACGGGGAGGGGAGCAGGCCGGACATGCTTCACGGCGGGTCAGAAATCGGGCACGTCTGGGCTGCCCAGGGACGAGGCTACGCAAAGTAATGGATGTTACACAAACTATACGAAAGACCAAACCATCTCAAAACCTGACAGCGCCGACAGTCGTTTGTCTAACGCTAAGAACCTGTCTCACGTCACAGGCTGTTCCTTTACTAAACCCCAGGACACAGCACCTCCCCCCACTCCCGCTCCCCCTCTGACCCCCGCCGTGGGTGGTGCCCCCCGACCCGGCCCCAGTCACCTTCCTCACCCTCATCCCGACTGAAGCCCAGGCTGGCGACGGCGCCTGTGGGGCCTCCCTCACTGCCCCCCGTCCCTGTCTGCATTCAGATCGCCCGAGTCCCACTCACTGCAACGGTGCCTCCCGGCCCCGCCCAGACCCACCCCGCCCCGCCAGCCTGCCCCACGCACCAGCAAGGCCTTTCCACGCTGCCCGCGGGAAGGGCCCCGCCCCGCACGGACCGTCTGTCCTGCCACCTGGGACTCTCATCCCCGCAACAAATGTGGACGGCTCGCTGCTCCAGCGGCCCCAGCTCCTCGCGGCCTGCGGGTGACCCTGCTCTCCTGACGCCACCTCCGCCAGGAGGCCTGCCTGTTTGTTCTCCACCAGCCTGCGGCGGGTACTGGGGACCCCGGAGCACCCCTAGGGGGTGGCCCCACTCTGCTGCGACACCCAGTGTCTACGCTCCTTGCTCAGCCCGGCCCTCGCTGGCAGCCTCCGGGCCCTTAGCCCCCCTACTGCACGGGGCGACCAGTGCCGTTGAGTGAATCAGCGGCGGCTGAGACTTCGCACTCTGGGCGCTGGTGTCAGCGCCACAAAACCCCAGTCCAGGACGGCCTCGGGGGGAGATGAGCAGCACCTTCCAGCAGACGCCGAACTGGCCGGGCACAGGGGGCGCCCAGACCTGCGGCGGGGGCTCTCACTGGGCTGCTAGGCCCCTCCGGGGTCCAGGCGGGCGGCCAACCTCCGCGGGTCGCGCTGCCGAGCGTGAAGGAGGGTGGACGGCACGTCAGCTCCTCGGCAGGGCCCAGCCCAGCACCCGCGGCACTGCCCAGGGGTGGACGCCGGTCAGGGCCTGGGGGGGCAGCTCTGGCTGGCCGTGGGACCCAGGAAGACCCACCAGGGAGTGGGTCCAGACACCCCAGTTTCTAAGAACAGCCAGACTCGGTGCTAACACCCCTGCATGCTCCAGCTGCTTTCCTGAAAGCAGAGAAATGCTTTCGCAAGCACGATTCTGCCCTCAAAGCGCCCTTTTTAAGGTAGAAAACCGTCACTTTTCTTGCCACTTAGAGATGGAACAAGTCCGAGCATATTTATACCTGTGAAAGGATTCGGCTGAGTTCAGTGAAAGCAAAGTTCCGATACCGATGGACGGTATCGGATGGGCACTGCTTATCGAGGGCCACTCTGCCAGGTGCACAAGTGTCCAGTCACCGTGTCCACACCAGAACCTCACATAGAACTGCACGTCAACCGTCACTGAAGAGTTAATTAAACTGGAGAAATCATTTCACGTATTCTCTTCTGAGCACCAGTATACCTCAACAGCTGTTCTAGAAACAGTCAGACGGTGGCCAGACTGGTGGGCCGGCCTGCCAGCCAGAATTCCCAGTGTCCCCAGAGGGCACAGGGGTGTGTGTGTGACACGCAGTGTGTGTGCCACGGGCCGGGCGCAGGAGGCAGGCCTTGCTCCCAGGTGCTGAGTGTGTCCCCCCACCCTGGGCTTCCCTCCAGGGTCAGAAACCTCCTTCTCCTTGGGGCTGCCCACCACCACCCCAGCCCGCCTGGGACCAAGCCCACCTAGTGCCTGGCGAGACCCCTCCTGGCCACGTTGCAGATGGATCCCCAAGGCCTGTGGGCCCCGCCTCACCTCAGAGCAAACGCGAGAGAACGTCCACAGCCCACTCCTGGTTCAGAGGCCAAAACCTCACTTCAGAGGGTCTTTATTATTTTCCTTTAGAGTTATTCGGCTAAAATTAACCCATGCATTTTGTATTTTCTCTGATTACTAGACAGTCACCCCACATACTCAGAAATTCTTGTGAAATTATTAAATCTAACCTATATTTTCAAGGTAAATGACCTCAGAAAAAAATTACTTAATTATAAGATACTCAAAGTAGACAGAGAACAGCAGGCAGGCGGAGGGAGAACCATGCAGGACCTCCGTGCCCTTGCACCCACGCGCCCTCTGCTGGCCACGCGCTCCCCGGGGCTGGGGCGGGGGGCAGGGAGAGGGTCCTGCCGGACACCCAGCAGCAGCCTGTGAGCCCCGCGGGGGCCCCTGAACACGCCCCTGAGCGTCCCCCGGCCTGCCACGGAGCAGCTCCCCAGGAAGAAGCAGTGCCGCTCGGGAACGCCCCCACGGGAGGTCACCAGCCCGTGCCACGGCGATGCCAGAGGCGGCTGGCAAGGCTAGAGCCCGTGCCACAGCGGGTGCCCTGCTGATGCTCCCCGGGGTGCCGTCTCAGTAGGACCACTGCGGGCCTCTCAGCCCCGACCCCGGAGTCCACACCACGCTGCCCCTCCTCTCCAGAGTCGGTGTGGACACGTGCTGGACGCCCAGTTCCAGGAGGCTGCTGATGGGGACCTCGCCTGGGGGAGGCAGGCCCCGTCACAGCCAGGCGCTGCTGAAGCCCCAGGCTGCCACAGGCCTGATGCCCGAGCAGGGAGCGGCCGCCTGCCTGGGGACAAATTCACCTGCTTGGCACTCGGGCTGTCCATGCCTCCTGACGTTAGGGGCCCTTCGCGACCAGGCTCTCAAGTGCGGGGCTGCGGCGTGAGTCTTACCTGACTCACAGGAGTGCAGGAGGGCACGGGGACAGCCCCGAGGGGCCCATGAGATCACAGGTGCGGACAGGAATCCGAGCCCTGACAAGCGGCCTCGAGGACCGACCCCACCGGCATGCGCCGTGACCTGGAGGCTCAGGTGTGCGCTTACCCGTTGTCCAAGCCGTTCTGCCCGAGCTTCTTCCCGATGTCGCCCACCATCACCCCTGGCATGGGAAGAAGGGTCTTTGGGTCTCGAATCTGCACAAACCACAGAAAGCAACAAACAGCAGCTCAAAACGACTTTGTTCAAACCCCCGGGGACCAACCCATGGGCTTCCTCATGTAGCTGCAGGGGGTAAATGTGTCCTCCAAAAACGTGGCCTCATTGGAGATGGTATCTTTGGGGATGCGGCTAGAGAAGGATCTCAAGCTGAGATCGCCCCAGATTACCCAGGAGGCCCCAAATATAATGACAAGTGTCCTAGAAGAGACAGGCCCGGACGTGGAGAGAGGAGAGGCCGCGTGCAGACGGAGGCAGAGACTGGGGGATGCGGCCGCAGCCCAGGGACTCTGGCAGGACCCTGAGGCTGGACGAGGCGGGAGGGACCCTCCCGAGAGCCTCCAGCAGGAGTGCTGCCCTGTCTCCACCCGGATGTGGGCCGCTGGCCGCCAGACGAGGAGAGAACAACGCCTGGTGTTTTAAGGTCTTAGTCTGCAGTGTTTTGTTTTACAGCAGCTGCAGGAAAACCAACCCAGGAGCTGGTTAGCACATGTGTCTGGAGAATGTTGGTGACCACGTGCGTGCGCTTCAGATAGAGGACTTTCTGATTTTAACACAGTTGACGAAATGGCTGTGCACGCACTGCTGTGGGAGAAACAGCTTAAGATTATCTTTGTAAATCTCTGCTCCCCCAAGTGAGTTTTCAATAGACTTGCCAAAAAGAGGACAAAGACAGCTAGTGGACAGCCCCTAACCCTCTGCTCGGGATGTGGGATTTCATTCTAGAAAACCTTTAAAGTAGCAATTCGCATCCAGGTGTAATTCCGCCACCGTGCCCTCCACTCTAGAGAACATTTGTCAATGTCTGAGACGTTGCCATAACTGGGGGGTCCTACAGGCAGAGGCCAGGGGTGCGGCTATACACCCAACCGTTCACAGGACAGTCCAGAGCAGAAGTATCCAGCCCAACTGTCAGAGGTGAGAAATTCTGCCTTAAAGAAATACTGAATTTGTACTGTTTGGAATTTAGCTGTTTGTATAATTTGCTAGTTTTTGTTATTTCACTGGAAGAATCATCAAACTTAATTGAAATTTATGTGCGTTTAAAAAAATTTTTTTAGCACCCACAACATCTGGTCTTTCTAGGTGGTCTCCCATCCAAGTACTAACCAGGCCCAGCCCTGCTTAGCTTCCGAGATCAGACAAGATCAGGCATGTTCAGAGTGGCATGGCCATAGACTGAACTTTATAATAATGAAGCCCAACTGTAAACCATCTTTCCTTTTTTCTAAAGTGTTTCAGTAAGGCTCAGCAAAGATTCAGATATTCGAAATAAAAAATATAGTTAAGGAAAAAAGTAGACATGGAAAGAAGAGATAGTTAAAATGTTGGTGCTCATTTTCAAGTGATCAAACAGAAAGATACTGCTAAAGCAAGTTTTCAGTTCATCTAGAAATAAAGGATAACTTGGTCATTGCAAACATCATATTAACCTCTCAAATCGAGGAAAGGACTCAGAGTGAAGTCGCAAGCAGAATTAACGTCGTAGTTACCTGAAAAATATTTAGTTGTGCCCATTTACATGTAACATTTCCCACAAAATGGGGAGACTGCCAACCTGATGTGACACAACAAATCAAAAAGAAAAAAAAATGCCCCTCCGTTGTATCAGCTCACACTCTGTGGCACATGGCACGATGCTCACTGAATAGCTTTGCGACCACGAGCCTCAGTCTCTTCTCAGCAGACAGTAAACACCACGAGGACGGAACCACGCTGTCCTGAGCCCCTGCCTCACACACTCTGGGCACACAGAAACCGTCTGCTGGGAGGAGGGATGACAAGGCACTCTGAGAATTTAAACCATAACTTTGAAAGAGATTTAGACACTGTAGCTCTACAGTCCGAAAACCAGAAACATTGAAAGAGTCTGAATTCCAGTCCAATTTCTGTAAGAAGTTCCTTTCTGGTACAAATCTGCACTCACAGAAGCGATGGATGGTGATGAGAAATGTATCTGGTCTGCAGCGGTTCACATGTAAATTGAAAAATAATGACAGAGCGACAAAGAAAAATGGATCAATTGGACTTCATTGAAATAAAACCTTTGTGTGTCAAAGGACACTATGAAAAAATGAAAAGACAGCTACAGAATGGGAGAAAATATTCGCAAACCGTCTACTTGATGAGGGTTTAGTATTCAGAATACCTGAAGAACTCAACAATAAAGACACACACAAGCCAAACACGAAGTGGTCTGAGCGACCCAGATGCGAAGGGACAATGGTGGCCCTCCCGTGGAGGAGAGCCCTTCCCCCCTCCCCCCGCAGCCCGCACCCCCGCCCGGGAGGCTGCGTGAGTTGGACCTGCCAGAGGTCAGCCGGCTGCCCCAGCAACAATACAGGAAGCTGAGCAACCTCTGGGACAGTCGGCCAGGACTGGATCCATAACTGGCAGTGTCCCCAACTTCTGTCCCCGCTTCCCGCTCAGGACCAACTGAGAAAGCCTCCCCTGCTCCCCTCACCAGTCGCCTGGACGCCCCCCTCCGGTAGCTGCCCAGCCCCCATCACGGCACCCCTGAGCCCCCTTTTCTCCATGAGGAAGCTCCCCAACCCCTCTGCCTGCTTTGGGGTCTCCGCCAAAAGCAAGTGACGGTGACCGACCCCCCGCTACAGCCGGTTCTGAGCAAACAGCCTTTGCCTTCTCCTGCGTGTGGGGGAGGGCGGGGGAGGGGTCTTTGTTTTTTTCCCACAGGGCAAAGGACTCGAAGAGACATTTCTCCAAAGAAGATGTACAAACTGCCAGCTGACACACGAGAAGTTGTTCAATATTGCTGGTCACTAAGAAAATACAAATCAGAACCACAACCACCAGATACTACTTCGTGCCCCTTGGGTTTAAAAAGGAAGAAAAGCAGCAGCGTTGGTGAGGACGTGACGGAACTGGAACCTTCGCACGCTGCTGACGAGAACACAAAGGGATGGAGACCAAGGAGAGTCCGGAAGGGCTTCGGGAAGCTGAGCACGCAATGACCGAATGACCCGGCAACCCCTCTCCTGGGCACACCCCAAAGGAGCTGAGATGGGCACGCGGACAGACGCTTGTTCACATGCGTCCATAGCGACCTCGCAACAGCCAGAAGGTGAAAATAACCCAAATGCCCATTGGTCAACAAATGGGTACACAAATTGCGGTCTATCCAGAAAATGGATCGTTCAGCCCTAAAAGGGGAGGGAATGCTGGTGCGTGCTACGATTCGGCGGAACTTCAAACCCACGTCAAGTGGAAGACGCCAGACACAAAGGCCACATCTTGTACGGCTCTTTTTACAGGGCGTGTCCTTAACTGGCAAATCCACGGACAGGAAGTGGACGGGGGCTGCCGGGGCTGGGGGACGGGAGAGGGCAGGGACCGCTCCAAGGGGCGGTGTGTTCTTCTAGAGAAGAAATGTTCGAAACGAGAGGAAGTGACCGCACGGCACTGTGCACGCACTGAATGCTTTCAAATGGTCAACTGCATGTTACGTGAATTTCACCTCAGTTAAAACAAACACACACGATGACCACCCTCTCTCACGAGCCCTCCCCCAGAAAGTCTTAGAAAACAAAAGCCCCAGAGTGGGGTGGGCTGGGAGCTTCCTTCAGGATCCAGTCAGTCGAGAGAGAAAGGTCTGAAAAAAGCCTCTGGAAGCTCCAGGTTTGAAGACACCACAGCGGCCCTGGGCAGTCGGGAAATGGGCCTCTCTGGGGAGGCGGGAAGCCCTGCCCGGCCATCGGTCCCAAGCGCCACCCCCTTGGGTAGTAGGTTCCTGTCTGCGACCCAGGAATGGGCTTCACATCAGAACGCCAGGACGCCACCCCTGACCAGCTAGGTCGGGGTCCTGGGCGGGGGGGGTGAGCCAGCAGTCAGGATTTGTGCGGAGTGTCTGAGGTCATCTGGTGTGGCCGCTGGAACAGAGAGACCCTCCACTACACGACTGGGGCCCAGGGCCTCCCAACGCGGCGCCCCTGACATTTGGGGCTGGGCAATTCTTTCTTGGGGGCGATTGGGGCTGTCCTGTCACTGTAGGGGTCTGGCCGTATCCTTGTCTCCACTCACTGGATGCCACAAGCATTCCTGTGCACTTGGCTGTGATGACGATGCCTCGTCACCCCCAAACGCCCCCCGGGGGGAAAGCTGCCCCCTCCCCACCACGGCGCCTACCTGGACAATGAAGATGTGCAGGCCGTGGCACTGGCCCCCGGGCGTGTGCAGCTGAGCAAACAGTATGGCGTGCGTAGCCGTCTTGCCCAGGTTGCCAATCCAAAACTTGGCAGCCTCGAAATCCGGGGAATTTATGATGAATTCCTGCACAGGGAGAAGGAAGCTACGATCAGCGACTGAAACTCTTGCACACATTCTTTCCGTTTTATACACGTTCCACGTCCTTTGTTCAAAACCCTTGAGGTGAGAGTAGGAACTGACCGAACGACCCACCTGCTGGGAGCCTCCCCCACCGCCCCCCAGCACCCCCCTGCCACCCCCAGCATCCCCGCCACCCCCCAGCACACCCCCCCGCCGCCCCCCAGCACCCCTCCCCGCCGCGGCCCTGTTGGAAACACAGCACGGTCCTGGCTCCCAGGACTTAAAGCAGAACCTTCCCGTGGACGATGATGACCAGAACGTCACACGATAAGATACATGCAAAGCCTTCCGGAAGCTGGCCACGCCCCCAGCCGTGTCACCTCCCGGGGAGGCCGTCCTCGACGACCCCCGTCAGGTGGACTTCCACCAGCCCCATTTTGCTGCTGCCTTGCCCCTCATCGACCCTGAATGAACGCAGTTTGGGGGGTGACAGGGTTCCCTCTGAAGGCCTTCGTCTCCGGGGCGCCGGCTTCCCAGCGCCCGCATCACATTTCGCTCGTGACACCATCATGCCTCACATGCTTGGAGCCCAGGGAGCCACGGGAAGGGGCCGCCTACCTCGGTGCTGGGGTCGTAGTGAGCGGTTGTCCGGATCGCCTTGGCGTTGCTCCCGTGACTGACCTCAGTCAGAGCAAAACATCCGAAAACCTAACAGGGGAAGCACAGAGGGACGTCAGGCGGGAAGCCTCTTCCTCCGTGCCGGAAGGACCCGCCGGCCCTGCCCTGAGGGCTGGCAGCCTGCAGCCACGGCTTAGAGCCCCAGCCTCCTCCCGTCTGGCCGACAGTGATGGCACCGCATCGCCCTGCCATGCTGGACGCCACGCCACTCGGCCTGCGAGGGCAGCAGGTCAGACAGGCTGAGCTGCCGGTGACCTCACCAAGTCAGCACGGTGGCCGGACTGCTCCTGGCAGAGGAAGGGAATGAAGGCCTCAGCTAAATTCACGTAGTGCCAAGAATGCGGCAGACGCAGGTCTGTCAGGGATAGCACTCGCTTCTCAGTGAGAAGCCTAAGGACACCTTGAAGTAGGTAAGCGTCACCCCTTGGGGACCTGGCTGCAGGCTGCCCCTTCCACAAGCCCCTCAGGAGAACAGGCAAGAGACAGTGGGCTCGCAAGTCACCATGGACCTAAACTCACCTCCAGATTGAACATCTTCTGAATGTATTTGAAGTGTCTTTCAGAACCAAAGCTGTAAATCGTTAATCCGAAATTCTGAAAATACAAGGTCACCACGTAAGCAGGTGGGGTGAATGCGTGTCGCTGCTCTGGGACGCCATGGGTGACATGCTTTTCAACATCCACCCCCCGCCAGGCACCTCCGCACCATTTCAGAGACAGGAAGGGAAGGGTACAGCCCTGAGAAGCTAATGACACAAGCGTCAAAGCCCAGGGACACGGCTGCCTTGAGCTCACGGGACTGGGGGACCTGGGTCCCTGTCCCGAGCAGTCTGTGTAAGTTTCATGGAATCACCTCAGACTTCAGATGCCCGAAAGACATCCTGAGGGTCTTCGAAGAGCAGGGGGACAGGAGAGGAGGGAAGGAGGGCACACTGGGGCAAAGGGAGCCCGCCTTTTCATCAGACGACACAGGGACAGGCCGCGAGTTTGGCTGAGACCATCTTCTTCTCCAAGTTCACCTCCACCCACATGTTGGAGACGAAAAGAAATTCTGGCCTCTGCTTTGGCTACTTCCCCTTTTCTTCTGTTTCTATCTCTGTCTCTCTGTCTCTCTCTGTCTCTCTTTCTGACTTCCATAGCACTGCATTTATCAAGGGCTCACGTGTGCCAATTTGCACATACAGGTGAGCAAAATTGGACTTCTCACTAAAAACCATATGATCTGCTTTTGTTTCCTACACGATTTTTAGAAATCTCTGTAAACAAACATTTCCCCAAATGCATACATCTCCCCAGACAACTTTAAAAGCAAGCAAACACTGACCACCACCGAACCGAGCTCTGGGTTGGGCGTCCTTCACCCCGCCGGCCCTGGCCCAGCGCGGCCTGGAGGCATCAGGGTGAGCGGGAAGCCAGCGTTTCTCCCCCGTTCCACGCCACCCGCTTACTATTGTGTGCAGAAGGAGCTTGGCAGCCAGGGACCAGTCATACATGCCCAGACAGTTCATCAGGGCCAGGGCCTTGAGGGGGCTCTCGAGCAGCTCGGCCGCACGCAGGAAGTCGTACTCGAGGACCCTCTTGAGGCGCAGGAAGTTCAGTTCCCGGTACTTCTCCCTGGGGAGGTCGCCTCCTCGGGGCGGGGCAAAGAGGGGGTCGTTCTCGAAAGCAGAGAAGATGGTTTTCTGGAAATGCAGGAGACAGGAAATGGCCGATTTGGGAGCACAGCACGGAACCCCAGTGCGCTCTTACTCAGACCGGTTTTCTCAAGGTTGCTGGCTACACCGAATGCACAGTCTAACCCAGAAACCCAGGAAGCACGTGACAGTCCCGGGTTGAAAGCAGAGGGGCCTGAGGCTTCGGAAGCTTCAACAGTCTGTGCTCATTCCCGGATTCCCGGGCAATTCCCAGAGGCTTCGCCATCCTGGGATGCAGAGAGGACACAGGCCTGCACTGAGCCCAGAACAAGCCACCCCTTACAGAGGCCAAGACGAGGCCCAGGGAGGCCGCGGGGCGCCAAGGGCACAAAGCCCCATCTTCGCCCATGAACAGGGACGCTTAGCAGACCCCGCTGGGGGTCAGCCCGGCCGACACCGCACAGCCCCGCCTCACCTTCAGGCGCAGCACGTCCTCGCCATCCCAAAACAGTGCCAGCTCCTTCCAGCTGAAGGACGCGCGGGCGCGGCAGGCACGCAGGGGTCCCCGGGGGGCATCCGGGAACAGTGCGTCCGTGCCTCCTTCCACAGGGGGGGCCATCGCTGATGCCGACCTGCGCCGAACACACGACCCAACTCCACGTGTCTCAGTCTCCCTGGTCACGCCGTCCGCCAACCACTGTGTAGGTGCCATGCGTTCCAAGTACGACTAACTCCAGAGGGTCAGCGAAAGAGGGCGACGTTTAGAGCTAACACCTATTTTCCCTCGAGCAGAAGGCGATGGAGAACTGGTTTTCACTCCTGAGCAGAGATGAAGGGGCTGACTAAAGCAAAACGCACGCAGCCCTAGGCCGTGAAGAGCCAAGTCACAGGCCGTGGCCTACAGGCGGGGCGGGGCGGGGGGGGGGGCGAGCCCACACGTGCAGACCCACGTGCTCGCCTGCTGGTTTGCTGCGTGCCCCTGCCCTCCTGCTCCGGAAGGCCTCGGACCCTGGATGCTCAACACTGAACTCGCCTTGCCCCCGACCCAGCCTGTCCTTCCATAGGCCAGTTCCACCTGGAGCTACACACCTGGGTGTCATCCTGGAGTTCCCCTCCCCCTCATGCCCCATGAGCGATTAGTTACCAAGCCCCCCACTGCACCTCTCCAGTGCCTGCAGCACCCTCTCATTTCTCTCTGCTCCTACTGATTCTGTCTCCAGGAACGAGTAGGTGTACCTGCAACCCCGAGGGTTCACTGACCTCTTCTCCAGATGACAAAACCAGGGCCTGATGGAGCAAACTCAGTTGCCCAAAGTCATACGGCTGTTACCAGGCACATCTGACCCCAAATCTCATGATCCTAAACAGGTAAGTCCCCCACAGCCCCATGCCACCTGAGGTCGCCAATGTCACTGCAGGACGGTGCAGCTGGTGCCAGGAAGGACTCTGAAGCCAGACCTCCCCGTGTCAGACCCCAACATCGGAGCCCTGAGCTGGGTGAAGAAGCTTCCTCAGCTGGCAAGTCACTCTGCCCCCTGTGCCTTGGGAGTGGTGACAACCCAGCGAGCCGAGTCTAGCGTCTAGCATGGCAGGTGCTCCATTAACATCACTCTCTTCAACGCTGTTCCACTACCGGGTCGACGAGTTGCATAGAAACTCAACTCTTACGAACAGCGATTGGCCTACGGTGGAACTCTCCTTCCACATTTGGTCCTTGGGCTTGAAGTCGCAGAACTTGTGCGCGACCCTAAGTGAGGACCTACTGTGCCTGGTATCTACACCACTGCCACTGACAGGAGGCGCTGGAACGCCACGGAACTGCGCCTTCCCTATCATTGCCGTGGCGACAGTCGCCTTCCGCCAACTTTCCTCTCTGTGCAGAAGCGACTGAAATGCAGATCTGAGCATTCTCGCTAAGTGACAGCTGTCCCGTGCCTGACCTCCTGCGATGATGTCCTCAACCCCAGTGTCCCGCAGCTTCATCTCCCTGCCGCCGGCCCTGGCCTGCCGTGCGCCCGGCAGTTCCGCGGGCGCAGAGGGTGCACAGGCCCCCGGGGTGCCCGCGGGGTGCCGCCGGGCCCTTGCGCGCGCCGTCCCCTCGCCCCCGCCCAGGCATTCCGTCCCCTGGTCCCCCGGCCCCGGACAGCGGGCTTCACCTCGCCCGCCGCTCGCGTCCGCCGGGGCCTCGCCCTGCCTCGTCCACACCGCAGGCGCTCGGCGAACGTCTGTGGGGGTTGCTGACGTCCCGGGCCGAGCGGGGCGCGCGCCGCCGCGGCCCTCCCCGCCCCTGACGTCATCACGTCGCCCCATCCGCCAGCGGTGCGCGGGCCGCGGGGCAACTCCCCCCGCCCCTGAACGCTCCTCGGCGCTCCTCCCGGGGGCCCCCGGGGATGTTGGCTTTACACGCGGTTTCCCCCGGCAGCTCCAGAGCTGCGGAATCACGGCTCGGGCCCGGCGCCGGCGCTCCAGAGTCACTGAGCGCGCCCAGGCGTTGGGTGGCGCTACGCAACCGTGGCGCTGCGCGGCTCACGGAGGGTCCCGGGCGGGCCGAGCCCGGCTGCCCGTAGCAGCCCCGCCACGCCCCACTGCCTCACGCCTGCGCTGGGGGTCACTCTGCACTGAGACACCTGCACCCAAAGCCCTGTCCGAGGCTCTGTCTGGGGGACCCGAGCTAAGACGCGCACATCGCGTCACTCCACCGAGACAGAATCGCCTGGACTGGGCAATTTCCCACGTTAAAGAAAAAGAAGTCAAAAGTTTTCCGTTTGAAGGGAACTAGAAGACAGGCAGTGACGTCACGGGGAAGCAAAAGATACGTTGGATTTCAGAGGTGCCTCAAGTTCCAGGTGTTGGTAGGACGTCCGGATGCAGTCGCTGGACTGAGGTTTGGGAATTCCACTCCCACGCTGAAGTACCTTCTCTTTCATTCCATGACTTTCCTTCGCGGTCACGACTTATTTCAAACAGACATAATTTGGACGCGGCCTTCCTGTTGCAAGAGGAAGAGACTGATGGACGGACTAGGGTCTGTGTGCACCACACTGTCAGAATCCGTCCTACACCCGGGCGGTGCTTCCAGCCAGAGGGCTGTGGCATTACTGCAAGGGCTCCCCGGGTCTGCAGGCACCTGACAATGCAGAGCGAATAACAGTTGGCTGATAAAAATACATGCTGCTGGTTTTCAGATGTCTGAGAGTGATAAAATAATCCATTCTTTACAGAATTCATACCTTTAGGGCACAGTTTCTTCCAAAATCATACCCACTAGACAGTATGTCTGGTTCACGTGTTTCATTGACATTGGGAAAACATTCTTTCCGCTTGGCAGTGGAGCCCATTGCAAAGGCATTTCCCAGAAGACGTTGGCAGGCCGACCTGTGAGGATGAAATAACAGCCGGCAAACTGGTACAGCTGGCAGGTGGAAAGGCCTAAGACAAGCCTGGCACACTGGACTCAGAAGAAGGGAGCTGAGTGACTCGTTGGTTATCACATAGGACTTCATCACAAAGTATATGGAGACCACACGCAAGGCAGACGGTCTCGCCTTGCAATATCATTGGGCTCTCCTCTCTCTTCCTCTTTCCTCCCTCCTTTTCTCGCATTTGTCTACCTCCACTCTCCCGGCTCATCAGGGCCAGCAGCTCCTAACAAGCTTTGGCCTCATTACTTCTCTCCCTCTCGGTTCCTGAACTGCTGATTGGATTTAAGGCTGTTGTTCCCAGCTCTGGCCCTGGCTTTGCTTCAGGTCCCACTTTCTGGTCTTTGCTTGCCAACACTTGGTCCCCTCCCTGGCCTCAGGATGCCACTTGACCTGTAGAAACAGGGATTGTGGTAGGTAGAATCAGGTGGGCATTGGGAATTATTGCACGTGGGGAGCGAGGGAGAGAGGAAGGGGTCGAGCACTCCTCCATTTGCTGGGACCTGGGTGGATGGAGATGCCATTGAGTCAGGCAGAGGGGAGCAACTTTGGAAAAAGAAAGGAAGTTTGTTTTTGCACACGTTTTGTTGGCTAGCTCCTAGGAGCTGCAGTGGGGCCGGTGTCGACAGCAGGGGAGGATGAGAGCTCTTTCAGTGACTCAGTGGACAGTGACCTGGCCGTCCTCTAGCAGACCCCTGCCATCAGTCCCTACCCACCCACTCTTGTCCATTTTCACATCCGTCCCATTCCACCCATTTCCAAATGTGGCACACCCGTCTCCTGCTCATTTTGTCATCTGCTCTATTGGCCATCACTGGCAACTGTGCTTTTTTGAACACGCTGCTAACACTGAGGTGTCCACCTAAACTCTGCCCATTTGTCTCTCCTCACCCCCTTTCTCCTGTCCCTCCCACCACCGCCACCTCCCTCGCTGCTTCTGCATTCGCAGAAGAGCGGCTGGAAAGGAGTCACCAGGTCCCTGGGTTGGGATGGGCCATGATGACTCGGTGCCAGGTATGGTGCTGTCACAGCTGCCATGGTCGCCAGCTCCCAGTGCCGACCTCCTTCCCCCCAGTAAAACGACAAGTAATAGGCAGCTGAGACTGGTGTTGGGAAAGTGTTGTGCTGTGCAATACAGTTTAGTATGAGATGCACATATGAAGAGTTGAAGCTTGGATCTTCATGGCAAATGTTACTGGCATGAGTCAATGAAAGAATTTTTTAAAACTATAAACCCAGCGCATTCAGTCCAAAGGGTTTGGATACGGAAGGAGTCCTGGCATTAGGGGCGTTTCTGGCTGAGGACCTGGAAGGCAATGGGAAGGGCAGGGGCTGCGGCCGGAGTGGGCTGCAGCCCATGTCCCATCGGCACCGTGGGCTGGCACTGAGCACACTCAGAGCACAGATGGCCTGCCTGCCAAAGCCTCCACCGCTGCGTTCCCCACCTCCACCCAGGTCCCAGCGCTTAGATGACAAGGACCCAGCCTACAGTGAGTCTCTATAGAACTGCGCTGTCCCATAGAGTAACTTCTAGCCTCATGTGGCTATTTTAAGTGTGCATTAGTTGAAATGAAATAAATTTAGCATTCAGTTCCCTAGGTGCATTAGCTACATTTCAAGTGCTCAGTAGCCACATGTGGCTACTGTATTAGCGAAGAATAAACAGAAACTTCATTTAAATTGGAGTGGGGAGGGTCTATAGGGGGAGCTCTCACACTCCACCTTCATAGTCAATTACCCGGAACTGGAAAAAGACCACTTTCCACGTCCACCAGGAAGATCTTCTACATTAGCAGGAAGGAGCATCTTCTTCCCACTCAGCCAATGAAAGACTATTACAATTCAGCCAATGAAAAGACAGGACACTTGCAACTCCATTTCCTTTGTTTACAACAGCCTTCTGAACCCGACCTTTCCTCTATAAAAGAACATTCCATTGCTCTGGGAGACCTGAACTTGTGGTTTGCCCACTAGGCCAGGTATCTTGAATTGCCATTCTTCATTGTTCCTGAATAAACCCGTTTTGCTGGAGAAATATCTGGCTGATTTTGTTCAAGGTCAACCCATATTGCTCTATCCAGACAGAACATTTCCATCCTCACAGAAATTTCTATAGAATAGCAATATTTAGAGAGCACTCCCAACCTCGGGCCACAGGTTGCACCTTGCCCTAAGCCTGAATCTTGCCAGCTTTCTTTCACCCAGCAGTCTGTTTGGGGTCCTGATTCTCCCCAGAGAGACAGTCCTGGACAACCCTACCATCTACAGTTTTCCTGCCACCCTCTCTTCAGATACCTTTCCATTCCAATTAATCATTGGGTGTCTCCTATGCGCCAAAAACTAAGCTAGGGCTTTGGTGATAAGCCACACAGGGTCCCGGAGCTAAGGATGTTTGTGTTCTAGAGGAAACAAGACACAAAGTTTGGATAACTCTAAATAAACAAACCCCGTAATAAGATACGAAGTATCTAGGGGCCATTTGGCTGGCGGCCAAGGAAGCCCTGTCTGAGGACATTTAATCTGATTTCTTAATTGAAAGATAGGGAATGAGCATTCCAGGCAGAGGGGAACGCCCAGGGTGGGAATGAGGGAATGAGCTTGGCCAGTTCCAAGAACAGCTGTTGTGGTGGGAGCTGAGTGGGTGAGAGGAAAAGGAAATGAGGTGAAAAAAGGAGGCGGAACCAGGCTATGCAGGACCCTGGAGACAGCCAAGAGGCAGCCCAACTATTCCTAGTTCAACAGATATGCGTCCAGAGAGGAACTGACATGATCTCGTAATACCAGCCCTACCAGTCCATATCGAACTGAAAATTTCACCTCCCTCAAAACACTGGCCTCTGGATTTATGACCTCCCACTCCAAAGTCATAGCATCCCGGTTTCTGCTCAGTGATGGACCAATCTCTGCTATGCTCATTATGACATGCAGTAGAGCAGCAGGACTGTTAGTTCAGGACACCAGGAGGCTCCAGGGCCACAAAAGGGCCCAGCAGCATAGAGCCTGAGAAAAGAGTTTTCACTTGTCTGTGATTCTGACAGAGACTCTAGGGAATAATGTACGAAAAGAACGAGGCACCTTTGACGTTTCTGGAACATCACTGTGCTGGTGATGTTGGCCCAGACTGGCAGTGCTTACTCTTCCCCGTTCCTCCTGGGGACACGCAGGTGACACCTGTCCTAAAAAACACCCCAAGGCTGTGCCCTGACACAGGAGCCGCGCCGCCGTAACCCTTCCACACGAGAAAGCATCTTAGAATGAAAATGACGGAGAGGGAGCTTCCCTAAGGCGTAAAGCTGAACATTCACAAACGTGGGCGCCTCTGACCAGTCAGCAATGCTGGAGACAGTCAGATGTCGGACGTCGGGATATTTGATTCCTCCAGAATTCTCCCAGACTCAGCTCGAGTGTCACCGCGAGGCACCCACGAGCCCGGAACGGGTCCTCGGGGAGTAAGGAAAAAGTTAAACGCCGCACCCCACACTTCCGCAGCGGATTCCTGTGGGGGAACCAAAGCGCGCAACGCGCGCGAGAAGTCGGTCCTTGCGCCCTGGCCTCTCTCATTTCCGGCCCGAGCGCCCGGCGCTATGACGTCAGCACGCCGCGCCGCTGGTGCGTCATCGCGGCGCGCCGCTGTCTGGCTCTTGACGCTGGCGCACTATGGCGGAGGCGGGCCGAGTCGCCGTTCGTGACCCGGGTGCGCTGCTCCCTGACGGCTTCTGGGCGGCAGTGGCCGTGTGGCTGGAGAGGCCGCAGGTGGCCAACAAGCGGCTGTGTGGTGCCCGCCTGGAGGCCCGGCGGAGCGCCGCCCTGCCCCGGACCGCGGTCCGCGGCCCCAGGCAGAGTACAGGCCCGGAGCGGGAGGAGCGGGCCGCGGCGGGACACTGGCCCGAGGAGGCACGGCTTCTTGATCAGTGTCCCCCTGAGGCCGGCCCGGGCCCCGGGTCGAGCGCAGGCCTCGAGGAGTCCCAGGGCCGGCGCCATCAAGGGGAGGAAGAGAGGGAAGCAGCCGCAGCGTCTCTTCTCGCCGGGGCCCCCGGACGGCCCGGCAAGGCAGGAGTCCAGGAGGGCGACTTGCCAGCCTGGGATCTGGATTCTCTCTGGGACGACTTCTCCCGAAGCCTCAACGGCGGCAATCAGGATCTGCTGGCCTTCCTTACAGGCTCTGGGGCGGGATCGCAGTCAGAGGTCCAGCACCAGCTCGATGTGGTTCTCAGAACCGTCATCCCGAAAAGGAACCCGCTTTCTGCTCTGAGGAGAGAAATAGTCGTGCAAGGTAAGAGTATTTCTGATGGTGGAAGGTGTCAAAGGTGAACGAAGCCAGGTGCTAACGTGTCAAGGATGGACTTTAGTGGAGCAGTATTGTATTAAATGGAAGAGGAGTGCAACGTGGATTGAACTCCTTCCATTTGTGCAGAGTTGACAGGCGTTAAAGGGAGAATTAGGAAATAGAGAAGGGGCTCAGCAGTCAGGGAGTGAAAGGTACAAAAGCAGGAAGGGGGGTGGGCCACGTGACACCGCCTGGGCTTGCTAAGGGTGCTTATGGAGGTCAGACGCCTCCCTCCCAGAGGCAGGGAGAAGGCCCCCATCTTCAGGTGCGGCCTGGAGCAGTCAGTTCTTTTCGTAGCCTTGAGCTCTCTCAGGCAGGCACTTTAAGGGGGCTTGGGTTATCCCAGGGGTGCGGCCTTGAGGCGTTGGGAACCCTGTTAGCATTTGTTCCCATGTTTGTGGGCCAGGTGGAGGCCTAATGGAAAAGGGCTCAGAGGAGGCCGATCCGACTTGAGTCAAGAAGGGGCTTCCTCTGAGAGGTCGCAGTTAGGCCAAGAAGCACACGTTGGACCTCTGTCGGTGAAAAGGCCCTAAAGGTACAGACTGTGCCAATTCCCCCACAAAGTCCTAGGGAGGTTGTAGGCTCTTCGTTGTTTCTTGAGGGGGGTGTAGCAATGTGTGTCCTCACTGTGGAGGACGGGGTCGTCACTTGGGACTGTATCCATAAGGCTCGAGGTGAAGATGTTCCGGGTGTTGAATGCTAGACAGGAGTTGAGCAGGTAGAGAGATGGCGGAAAGGTCCCCTCCCAGCGGCCGCGGGCCGACCCTGACCTTTCTCGTGCTTGGGAGCCGACTCCCCTTCTGCGGCAGCTCTTCCACCTGCAGTTGGGGCGGGTCCTTAGCCCCCGGAGCCCACCTGCCCAGTCCCGAGCGCTCTCCCGCTCTGAGCTCCGGAAGCTTCACGTCTGCACAGCCCTCTTCTGCCGTGGAGCGCGATGCGGTCACAGGTTGGGGTAAGGGGGCCTGGACGCCATCGGGAGCTGTTCTGTCCACACAGGCAGCGATGCTGAATCGCTGAGGGGTGCCTGACCCCCATACTGCGTGCCCCTGTGAGGCCCCCGGGCCCCTCCTCCAGGCCTCTCTGACCCTGCCGCACCCAGGCGAGTGTAGGGCGTCTTTCTGTCCACAGTGTTCCGATCAGCTTTTACCTTCTGCCTCTGCTAGACTAAGAGGGATGGTGAGTCAGGGCCCACGAGGCCTGCAGGGGGAGGCGTCTGCGTCCTCAGGTGGGTAAACTTCTCTTAGTGAGGCGGGGCTGCTGTCCACGAGGAGTGCTCTCCTGTTGAGCGGGGCTGCCCCGTGCCCAGCAAGTGTGGGCAAGTGTAGGCTCGTGCAGGCTCAGGCAGGCTCCAGCGCAGCCGGCTCCAGCGCAGCCGTGAGGAGAACTGGCAAGCCTGTCCCACCCCCTGTGCACTGTTGTAAATGGGGCGGGGAGCCCTGGGGGATTGAGGTCGCAGCACCTGAGCCGTTACTGCTGTCAGTACCATCTCTGGCTTAAGCAGCTTTGATTTATTGCCCTTCCTTTTTCCCCTCAGATGTCCTTAATGGAACTGTAACTTTTTTACCTTTGGAGGAAGATGACAAGGGGAATTTAAACGTTCAGCTGAGCAATGTGTATCAGATTCAGCTCCGACACAGCGAAGAAGAATGGTAAGAACTAGGTCCCTGACTCCTCCGTTTATGGTGTCAGTTGATTTCTTCAGCTGCAAAGCTCCAGGTCACTAAAACACTAAATGGGTTCTCACTCCGGCAGTTAGGGTTGTGTGACTGTGCCTCCTAGTTGGCGTGTCCATGACATTGTTCCTGCTGGTGCCTGGCCTGCATCACTTGTCACAGCCTGGCTGGAGGCTTTAGTCTCTACATTCCATGTAGCCTTGATGGTTGAATTCAAATAAACTGAAATCCCTTTATTATTTTGTTATGTCTTACAACTTGGTAGTGGGGAGTAAGTGGAAGCTTTTTTATTTCTTGCTGAGGCTGTCATTTTGGACATGGTGGGTGTTTGGCAACACTTATTATGATAGCAGTAGTTTAATAAGCTCCCTTAGTGCCGTGTGGTGTTTGAGCCTGTACAGAAAATGTGAAATCTGGTTTACTTTCATTTGTTATTTTTTAAATGAAAAAGTCATTGCATTGGAATTGGTTACTCTTCCACTGCTGTTTTCCCGATTGCCAGTTCTGGTCTGTATTTCCGGAACAGCCTTGGGGAATGCATCTGTTGAACCAGAACAGGCGTGGAAGGCAGAGGGCACAGCAGGAAGAGCTTCGCTTGGGGTCAGGCAGACCTGGTCCTCCCCACTGGTGGCGTGACTGGGACCCTGAGTGCGCAGCCTCCCTGGCCCTCGGTCTTCACCGCTGTGAAAAGGGTTTGATAACAAGCCCCTGAAGGGGGTGCCAGGCTGGGCTTCCAGGGGCTGTTGCAGGCTCACAAGCCTCCTGGGAAGAGGGGCAACCCAGGTGAAGCCTCCTGAATTTGTCAAGAGGTTGCCCAAGGGACCTGGTCCCAAGGCTTTTATCAGCATGCTCTTGTCGCAAAGCGGGGCGTGAGAGCAAACCCCGTGGGGCAAGCCAAGCTGGCCTGCGGTGGCCCCTCGGGGACTGCATGTTCTGAGCCGTGGGGCAAGCGTGGCGGCCGTGCTTGGGTGCGAGGAGAAGCTCCCAGCCGGGCCGCAGCGGGCGCTTGGGATGGTGACGCACTGGAATCACGCTCCCTGCTCTTTGGCGAGTTTCTGACCGCTGGCGAGTGCCGGCGGCTCCCCAGCTTTCCAGGTTGGCATTTCCGGTCGTTGCCCCCTGGGCACGCCGTCACATTCCTTTGAGCACTGGTCACACTTTGGAGGCCAGACTTGTTGCCTCCATAGTGAAGCACACATTACCTGGGGTACGCACTTCTTACCAGCCCTTGTCTCAGTGGTGTTTGTTACATGCCACCCTGTACAGTGCCCTGGGGTGCAGTGGGGAGCAGGTCTCATGGGGAGGCAGGTAAACATGTGCTCTGAGACCAGTAGAGCTAAGTACCATAAGAAGAAAGTAAAGAGGTAAAATGGGTCTGTTTTCATACCCCCTCGTTAGCAAAGGCGGTGTCGTGCCAGCGTATGTGGGTGTGTGGGGAGGGCCTCTGAGGCCGTGACAGCTGAAGAGGCCTGCGTGGATGAGGGAGTAGGCGTGGGGATCTCTGGGGGACACCTGGGCAAAGCGCAGGGCCCAGGGAGTGGCCCACTGAGGCCTTCCGAGGTGACAGGGTGGGGTAGGGGCGCGTGTGGCGCCCTCCCAGCCCCTTCCCGCATGGTGACGGCCCGGGTGCGTCTCTCCACGGAGAATCAGGGCCTTAATCGTGTGAGTTGTGTCCCTCGGCTGCACGTGGTGACGAAGGCTGACAGTTGCCCGACCTTGCCTGTGCCCCCCATGCCTGTCTCCATCTCTGCTCCTCTTGTGCCTCTGCCTATGCCGCTGCTTGTTCTCAGGGGCCCCCATTGAACGCCTCCCCTTTTTGTACCCAGCAGACTTGATGCTCTCCCTCACGGTGCCGCCCGGGCTGCAGCCCGGGAGAACGTACTGTCGTGATCTGGGCCTGGTCGCGAGCACCTGCCAGGGACCCGGCACTGCTGGGAGCCGGGCAGAGCCGCGGCCTTCCCACATGCTGGTGACAGAGGACACACAGGCCAGACGAACTCGCAAACTGCACAGGGCCTGTGTGTGTGTCCTTAGCTTTGTGACTGAGCGCTCGGCTTTCTGTCCAGTAAGCCACTGGGGGACCTAAACTCACATTCGAGTTGCACATGTGAAAAGATAGAAAAGACAGAAATGTCAGGGAAATCCATAGACGTTTTAGAATCTCGCTCATTAGTGGGCAAGGCAGCAGGTCAGAGGAACCTTGTTATTTACCGTCTGTCCTGACGGGCTTCACAGGATGTGTAAGGCATTTTTAACGACCTTTGCAAAGAGAAGAATTTTTTTTTGTCATTTAAATGTGTTTTTCTCTATTAGATGAAAATTCTGTGACTAGTTCCAAATTGTTTTGTGTTTGGAGTAAAATATTTTATAATTGCAGCTGTCTTAACTTCTCTTCTTTTGTTAGGTAAATGTGTAATTTAAAAATAAGAATTGGAACCAGCTCTGCTTATTCATGTTTCTCTTATTTTTAAAGGTTCATATCTGTTTTAATTTTCTGTCCAGAAAGATGGCATTCAGATGGGATCGTTTATCCCAAACTCACCTGGCTTGGAGAAGAGCTGCTGGCCAAGCTGGCTAGGTGGGCTGTGGAGAGCAGGAAGAGCGAGTTTAAAAGCACCCTGTCCCTCGTTTCCATTGTGAAGTATAGCAAGGTTTACCAGGAGCTTAAAGACAAGTACAAGGACATGGTCAAGGTAATTCTGGGGAAGACAGCTGGGGTTCCACCGCACTTAAAGGCGGTCTTGTGACCAAACTGCACCAGGTACAGTTGTTTTTCTAGCGTTCTGCAGGGGCAGACATTAAGTCAGAGTGTACCCACTTAAAGTCAGTGGACCCGTTTAAGGTCACTCGTTGCAGCTGTGCTATGACATGCCTGGGGTGCATACCACAGAGGTGCTGGCAGGTGCGTTATGGAAAACTCATTTTTTTTCACATATAACGTTTTATTTTCAAGAGAGCAAAAGGGAAATATTTACTCTAAAATAATTGAGCATTAATTACTAAATTACCGTAACTTTTTGGTATGAAAATATATAAAAATTACAGCACAAAGGAACATACTTGCAAAAAGGAGGTAAATCTTATACCACGTTCTTTATGTTTAAGACGTGAAGAGGAGATGACGCACCGGCCTAGGTAAAGCACGGTGAGTGTAGTGGAACCTCCTGAGAGCTCTTCCTGGGTCACAGCTCCCCGCCTCCTCCTGGGAGTAACCAGGACTCGCCATGTCCACGTAGCTTATCAGTCACCTCTTGCTGTGTAGCAGAGCGCCCTGAAAGTCACAGGTTTGAAATGGCAGCGGTTCGTATCGGCTGCGACGTGCGTGGGTCCCAGGCCGGCCGGCCTGGGCCCCTTCTCCCCCAGATCCTGGCCTAGTTGTCCTGCATTATCTTGTCATCTATTCAGTCCTTCGAGAAGGGACTTTTGTATTCTTCCAGCTTTTAAACTTGTCCTTAGTGAGATGATTCATCCAAACTGTCGCATCCACTGTGACTGGAAACAGACATCTGAGCGTTTGGCAGCGGCCGCTGATAAATCAGCATTTAGCAGATCCGTGACCTGAGCGTTTGGCGGCAGCCGCTGGGTGTTCCGCCGCCTCTTGTGCCTTGCCGGCTGTGGCAGCGAGACCACACTGTCACAGCTGGCATCCTGCCGCTTCCAGGGCACCGGCAGGCATCTCGTCCGGTAGTGAAAGCTTCGCCCCCGCTTAGCCACAGGGAGGCAGGGACAGAACAGCTGAGCAGAAGCTGAAGCGCGGCAGCCAGGCACCGACAGACGACAGCGCTGGAGCACGGGCCTCCCGACGCCTGTCCCTTTGCTCCCTCCCCCTCGTTTCCTTGCTCACCGTCCATCTAGATAGGTGAGCAGGATGGTAGCTGGACGTCCCGTGCTGTCCAGTCACCTCACCTAAGTATCCTACAGACGTCGTCTTTATCGCAAAGTCCTGCCTTGGACTGCATCGCTCTTGATGAGCCCTAAATCGCACAGACTAAAAGTTTCATGCATTTCTGCCTTTGAAACGAGCTTTTTTTTTTTTTTTTTTTAATTTTGTTGCATAATTAGTACAGTTTCACTTACATCTTATGATGCTGCTTTATTGTAAAGTTATGGGGAGATGGGAGAACAATTTACACGTGCTCGTGAACATTTTTCAGGTGTGGCCTGAAGTGACCGATCCTGAGAAGTTTGTGTATGAAGATGTCGCTATTGCCTCCTACCTGCTGGTAAGAACGTTTGTGACCTGTGCTTAGTGCAGTGGGCAGGTGCTGCCACCTGTGGTCCACATTTATCAGATCCGTGACTTGGGGTGTTTGTACTTCAGTTCACCAGGGTTGGCCACGCAAGGAACGGTTTCTTTTAGCCTTGCCTGGTGCCCTTGCACGAGAGTCGAACTGGTGTGAATTGTGAAACGTGGGGCGGGAATTCAGGCTGAGCAGTACTCTCCTAGTTGCTAGCCAGCGTGGCGATGCCGGCTGGTGACCGGGAGCCACTGGCGGGAGCCCGCTCGACGGGCACACGCCTTCCGGTCCTGGCGTGCAGGGCTTCTGGCTGTAGGTCTTCCCAGAGCTGGCTTGCTGGCCGCCTCGTTGAGACATGCCCTTTGACTCGGCAGCCTCGATTTTCGCATCTGTGAAGTGTCCGGGCATTTCCAATTTCCTTTCAACTGTGATTCTCTTAGTCTCGTTTTCAGAAATAGCGTAGTTTTGTTTTATCAGTGTATACCCAACTCAAAGAATATAAAGTATGAAGAAACTAACAACCTCTAAAGCTCTTGCCCAGAGGCGACCACTTAGCATGGGGTCTCGAGGGAAGAAGAAAGCTTCGTAGCCCCGCGCGGCCGCGGCCGGCTGCCCTCTGCTCGCCGGGCATCACTGGGGGGAGCCGGGGCCTCGGCCTCCGCCCTTTCTGACGGGGCGAGTTAGAGTCCCGCGTGGGGCTGTGTCTGAGTTATCGTGCGCTGGAGAGAGTTACGAGTCGACTCTGTTTTCTCGTGTCTCTAGGTTTTATGGGAAGAAGAGCGAGCCGAGCGGGGCATGACAGCCAAGCAGTCCTTCGTGGACTTGGGCTGCGGAAACGGTCTGCTGGTGCACATCCTGAGCAGCGAGGGGGTAAAGCATGGTTCGTGGTCCTTTCTCGAGTGTCTTCAGGGCCAGCACAAGGCGCACTGGGGCCCTTTCCTGCTGGTTCGGTCTGGGTTCAGACTCAGCCTGGCTGTCGGAATAGAGACTGGTTGTGGCGGCTTGTGAAACAGGAGGGGAAGACAGTAGCCTTTGTGAAGTAGACACGGTCGCCCCGTGAGAGCTGGCGAGAGTGGTCGCCGCGTCCTGGGGGGAGGGACCATAGAGGGCTCGTCTGGGGCGGCGAGCTGCGGGAGCCACCCACGATCAGGACCTGACTGGCAGCCGAGGGAGCCGGCTCCCTTTGCGGGCGTTCTCTGCAGCTCCGGCCCTAGCTTGTCTCCCCTTCGAGGGGATTCGCGATGGCTGTGATCCCAGTGCAGGGCTTGCCCGTGCCTGTGTTAAATAGCCAAGGAGCCGCGCCGCCCGCGAGTGCCAGGGGTCTCGCGCCTCACGCTGGCGGTGGGACCTGCGGAGTGTGATTTGTTCTTGCTAAGGTGTTATGAGGTCCTGAACTGAACTTTTGCTTTCTGAAATTATTTCAGCATCCAGGCAGAGGGATTGATGTCCGAAGAAGAAAAATCTGGGACATGTATGGGCCGCAGACTCGCTTAGAGGTACTGGCTTTGTTCATGCACTTGATCTCGGCATGATTGTCCCCGGGGACCCTGACGCGAACAAGTGGTTTCTGTGGGTAAGCCAGTCACAAATGTTGACCATAACAACTCAGGGCAACTTAAGTAATCGGAAATTCAGAAAAAGGACGGACTTTAGACTTCTCAAAGCCTGCTGGTCGAGTGGAAGACGGGGCTGCCCTCTGGAGCCGGAAGCGCCATCTCCTCCCCCGTCTCTGCCGCAGGGTTCGCATCTTCTGTGGGCGCCTGGCGCTGTGCAGGGGGTGCCGGGCAGGTCGGCGAGGAGTCAGGGGAGGGAGGCTAGAAGGAAGCCAGGCCACGGGTGTGCAGACGCCGTGGAGGGTGGCGTGCCGACCCTGGGCCATCTAGTGAGTAACCTGGTCTCAGCCCAAGACCACGGGCTAAAGTGGGCCGGGTCAGTCCCGCCTGTCCTGGTGCCCGTCACAGAGGGATGTCCCCCTGAGGGGGGCAGTGACCGCGCACCTTGTCGGCAGCACTCGCACAGTGGGGCTGCCGTCTGCTGTTTAAGGGTGCTGGTCTCTGGTCGAGGCCTCCACGCTGGCCAGGGAGCACTCAGCGGTGGGGTCCACGCACTGAGCTCTGGGGTGCTGTGGGCACAGCTGCCCTTCCCGCCACTCAGCCCTGTGCTCAGCTGCCCGCTTTGTCTCAAGATCCTTGTCCTGGAGTTCAGATGCATGGATGAGACAGGAGCACGGTTCTCATCCGCCAGGGGCAGTTGACTTGAGAAACGAAGAGAATGTTTACTTTTCACGGTGGGTGAAGAATGTTCCGGATCAGTCACGTGACACACGATTACATTTTAGTCAGAGAGGGACCCCCTATGCCTCCTGTATGTCTGGTCCCGTATGATTATAGCAGAGCTGAAAAATGCCTGTGGCCTAGTGACGTAGCTATTGTAACGTAGCACAGCACGTGACTCATGTTTCTGGTGACGCTGGTGTAGACAAGCCTGCTGCAGGGCTGGTGTCATAAAAGGACTGGGCACTGTCACGTCCGGTGCACAGAGCGTGGTGGTGGTGGCCGCTGCGCTCCGGGTGTGTGCGTTCACCAGCGGTCACTCTTCGTCACCGTCACAGAGCACTCTTACGCCTGCAGTGGCCTCGGCGTCTCGTGGTTACCACGGTTGCCACGTCTCAATTGCACTGTGTTCTCTCGTGTTCGATTTAATGTCCCGTTTTGCGCAGTGACAGCCGTCCAGGCTTGTAGTCCAGGGGTGACCGGCTGCCCCACGCAGCCTGAGAGTGCAGTGGGCTAGATCCTCTGGGTGCACGTAGGTCACTCTGCGATTTTCGCAGGACGACAGAGTCGCCTAGTGAGTGTTGAGAGCACGTCCCCGTCATTCCGCGGTGCCTGACTGAACGCGGGGAGAAGCACGCAGGGACCCCAGAACCTCCTCCGCCGGCTTCAGCCATCATCCTCCATCTCAGCCCCCCACATCAGCCACCCTGCTATTTTGAAACAGCTCTCAGGCCTATCGTTTCATCTATAAATGAGAAATTAAATTTTTAAGACTATTTTTGTATTTTCCCTGCCTCGCTTTATTTTAAAGTCCAGGACATTGCAAAAATTAAAAACACTGAAGGGGAGGTCGTGCAGCTGCCCTTCAGCTGTTTGCTTATTTTTCGCTGTGCATTTATGCTGTTTTATACCGCAGGGGGTTGCGTTTGCTTGTGTGTTCGTTACAGTAAACTGAAACACGTAGACGCTCCGGGTCTGAGGAGTGCGGGTGACCCGGGCGCCGTGCGGGGCTGCTGCAGGTGTGCGCAGGGCCTGCGCGCTCGGTCGGGGCGGTGGGCTCTGCTTTGGGCGTGAGGTGGCTGGGCCAAGCTGAAGGAGCAACACGTTGGGTTCAAAACCTCGCGTCCGCCAGTGACAAAGCAAAATGATGTCTTTGGGTGAGAGTTTCCAGTGGCAGCTGGGTGGGCCCTCTGTGCAGCTGTGCCCCCAGGGAAAGGCTGGCTGGCATGAGGTCCCTTGGAGAAGGGGTAGAAGGATCCAGTCCTGTATGTGAGGCCCCGGCAACCTGCCTCAGACTTCTCTGTGGAGTGGGGGACGCTCCCCGACACTCGGTCGGGACCACCCTAAGAGGCGTCCTGTGTTCTAGCCCCGCGGGCGTGTTTTCTCGTCACCCTGGAACTTCCGTCTTAGTGCCAGGAGAACTCTGCTCACCCTAGTGTCACTGAGTGGGACGCTGGCCGTCTCTCTGTGCCACCTCTGCTGCCGAGGACGTGGTCAGACACGAGCTCGGCGTGTGTGTGTGGCCTAGTGATGGGTCCCTGTGTGAACGGGCACGCCCGGGACCTCGCAGGCCAAGCGGGGCCTGCCGCTCCGTTTTGTCTTTCAGGAGCCTTGTTTGCTTACATAAGCAGGAAGCCGTTAAGAAAAACACCTATTCTCAGTAATGGCGTTGTGAGGATCACAGTCTTAGTTGTGTTTGTGGGGCTGTATATGAAACAGGGCTGTCGCAGTTTGCCATGCTCAAACCGTCCGTTGGGACTTCTCACTAAGCAAGGGGGCTCTGGCCGGCTGGCGGCGAGGTAACTAAGTGCTATCATGTTGCTGAGGGTAAGCATGTTTTTTGTTAGTGCAGGCCATGTGGAGAGACAAGTAGGCCAATTTAAATCTAGAAGCGGTGGGAATAAAGAATAAACATCAAAGATTCATTTTTCCTGTTTTTAAATTATGTATATACCAGTTGAGCGATACTTTCAACGTTTTAATGTATATGTGAATAGAAGCACATACGCTTTTTGAAGCAGAAAGATTGTAGAATTTACGTTCTGTTTTTATGGACGTCATGTCTGCACGACTCGTACTGAAGTTTTGTCATAAGGAATGGTCTGGGAAAGTGAGCGTTGTCATGCCTTCCTGCTCCGATCACGGAGTAACCCGGCTGCTTACTCCCTGGGGGGGCCATTCTTCCACTTGAAAATTAAGAGAATTTTGAGTAATTATGTAGTCTCTTTTCTCTCTTCCCAGTTTTGACTGGCAGGTTCACCGCTGAGACTATTGATTTCAGTAATTAACGGAGACCTGTTATTTAGCAGGAAGGATAGAGCATTTGAAGCTTAACTTCAGATGTTATCACAGTGGTTAACACGCCTGTTTGGTGGGTTTTTACAAAAGTTAATAGCACAATAGCAAAGAATCGTGCACTCCTCTGTGACTTCCCCCTGCGTTCTGTCTTTTCACAGATGAAGACTGAAGGGCTTTCGAGGTTGCAGGATGCGTTCTGTCAGACAGAGTCAGCTTTAGCCCCGGCTGCTGGCCACTACCCCTTACGGCTGTTTCTTCTTCCCACATTCTGCTGAAGACTAAATCACGTGTCCCCACTCTTCCAGCGTCTGTTTTTGTACTGAAGCACATTTTGTATTTTAATTCTCAAAAGGAGATTAACACTCAGTAAAGTGTTTCTCTGGTGAAGACTCTAGATGTTGCCAGTGTTTCCTGTCCTGGGGGCAGACACACTCACCTCCTCACCCCTAGTCCTGGTGTCCCATGTACACAGGAAGCCCAGCAGCCTCTGCCCTCCGTCTTCACGGCTGGCTGCCTCAGCAGCTCTGCATTTATTTAGTAAACATTTAGTCTTATTTTTGTTTTTTTTTTAGGAAGTTGCTATCACACCCAACGATAGGACCCTCTTCCCAGACGTTGATTGGCTAATCGGTAACCATTCCGATGAACTAACACCATGGATACCTGTCATTGCAGCCAGGTGAGTAGACAGGTTGGCAGGGGGAATGGCTGGGGACATGTGGTTGCCTGAAGCTTGCTGTCCAGAACGGGGGCCACTAGCTGCATGTGGCGACTGAGCACGGGAAATACAGCTAGTTCAAATTGTTGAAACAATAATATATTGGGGTATATTTAAAACAAATTCCACCCGTCTTACTATTTTAAATGTGGGCGCTAGAAAACATACAATTACGTGGTTCATGTTATATTTCTATCAGACAAGGCCAGTCAAAACCAATTGTTTCGATAGTATGTCCAGATTTGAAAGGCGTGTCATGGAGGTTTTTTAGATAACAGGAAGGTGCTTGGCGGCAGGGTTTGCTTCTCAGGTGGCTTTATGGCCCATCTGAGGCAGCTTCTGCTTCTGGATGGGTGGGGACTTTGTCGAGGTGCGGGTCGTGCAGCTGCCCGGAACGCTTTGTGCCCCAGTCTCCCTTACCCAGGGATCCTGTGGACGGTTCAGGCTCCTGAGGCGTTCCACAGGTCAAGGACAGAACCTTATCTGGCAGACATACCTACCTCTGAAATTCCTGATTCACAGCTGAATCTCATTGCACTTCAGAAAGCTTTAGATTACAGTTGATAAGAATAACTGCAACGTAAAAATGTTTTTTTGAAAAATAATTAGAGTCATATTTTGTTGAAAAGCTATACTGTGCTACGTTGTTTGTAGAAATGGCAGGAGGCTGCGATTCATTCTGTTACATAGACTAGGAGCCGGCAGCAGATGCGTATATTTTACTCCGATGCACCATGGCCACGTGGTTTTCTGCTGAACTTTAACAAATCTGTTCAAGACTTCTGGTGTCCATGCTTGTTGGTTCTTTTTGAAGGTCTTCCTACAGCTGCCGTTTCTTCGTCCTGCCCTGCTGCTTCTTCGACTTCGTGGGAAGACACTGCCGGAGGCAGAGTGGGAAGACTCAGTACCGGGGATACCTGGACTTCATCAGCGAAGTGGGCTGGGCCTGCGGGTTCCGCGTGGAGGAGGACAGCCTCCGCATCCCCTCCACCCGGCGGGTGCGTGCCGCCCTGCGCTCTCCGTGGGCGGGGCGGGGCCGGGGCGGGGCGGGGCGGAGGGCCGTGTCGCAGCGCGGTCCACCCTGGCGCTTGAGAGCACGTGTGTTCGCCGGTTTCGACCTCTGCCATTGGGGTTCAGAGGGCGTCTCTGTATGGTCCCCTCCCCTGGAGACGTTCGTCGCTTCCTTCTCCAGGCGGCTTTGCGGGAACCTTCACCAAGTCCTCACTTTGCAGAAGCGGCGTGGCCCCGGGGACCTCCCCAGAGGGGGTGTCAGCCTGACTTGTGAGCGATTTCTGAACCCAGCGTTCTCTGAGGCTGACCGCGTCTAGTTCCGTCTCCTTAGATAGGCAAATAATTGGCCGAAATTAAGGGATGTTTCAGAAGTTCAGAATGATCACAGGTTTTTCGTGAAAGCCCCATTAATTCAGATTTATCTGAGACGTCAGTGGTCCAGGTGGAAGTCGCCCTTGCCCCCTCTCTGACCACCAGGTGGCCAGGCCCCACGGCTGGCATCAGGCCCATCGCTGCTGTCGGGGCCAGCGCCGCCCGGTCGCTGCGAAGGTCCTTTAGGCTCGTTCTCCGAGCCTTCGTGCCGTCCCTTACACGCCCACCCTCTGGCAGGTCAGGCTTCTGACGTCGCGACTGATTTTCAGAAACGGCTCCAGTTTGGGTTGTGAGGGTGGGCACAGAGACCCGTCAGTGTGACGTTGGCCTTGCTTCTTCCACTGCTCTCGGTGGAAGCCGTGGACGATTCCTAATCTCCCCCCGGGCCTCCGCTCTCTCAGAACGTGACGGTCTGGGGGTCAGACGCCAGAGCAGATGTCCACACGTGGCGGGCTGACTTCGTGCCCAGCATGCTCGTTCCCCACTCAGAGAAGCCACCTGCCTGTGGTCACACGTGGTGGGTGGCAGAGCTGGAGCATTGCGAGGGGTGGCCACGTAACCAGATTTGCTTTGGTCGCCTGTAACCTGGCTTCACCGTGCGTGCCCCAGGGGACATGTGGAGGCGCTGTGCTCACGGCAGCAGCCCTGGCCGGAGCCTGGCTCCCCGAGGGCAGCCTTCCCCGGACGCACGGAGCAGGGAGGGAACGGCACGGATGCACGTCCACGCTGTGCTGAGCGCCGCCGGGTCCTCACGCCGGCTCGGGCGAGGCTGCCAGACGTCTCATTCTGTCGTGCCCGTCAAGAGCTCCTGGGTGAGCTCAGCCTCGGGGGCAGAGGAGGGGGCGGAGGAGGGCCGAACTGGGCAAACTGGCTTGAACGGGACAGCACGCACGTGTGGTACGCGGCTCTCGGTTTGCACGCGCGCGTTCGTTCTCTGCTGGAGTCTGAGCGGTGAGCGGTTTTGTGGGCTTTTGCCGCTGTTCACCGTTGAGCCATCGGTATCGGGGTCAGTTTTTAGAACGAGGGCTCTCTCGCGACAGGCGGCTAACGCTTTCATGTAGCGTGCGTGCCAGAACAGGAGATGCGTGGAGGCCGCTGAAGGGAGCCTGACCCTGCGCTCTTCACGCACAGGTTTGCCTCCTCGGCAAGTCCAGGACGTACCCACCCGCCGGAGAGGCCTCGGTGGAC
>CM053513.1:89133491-89149375 GCA_028627145.1 Eidolon dupreanum
TCCATTGACCACTGAGGGCCAGGTGCAGCTCTGAGCCATGTGGGGGCTGGGGGCACTAATGTCCTCTCCCAGAGCAGGCCCTGGGGCCGGGGATGAAATCACACTCCTTGCCGGGGTCCCTGGAGACGCCCACCCATCTCCCCAAACACAGAAGGACAGCAACCCACCCAGAGTCGCGCAGCCCACTCCACTGCGGGGTGCGGGCTCTCCACCCCGCACGGCGGCCTCCAGCCTCCTTCCTCGGCTCCGGCTTCATCTGAGGGGCACACGTCGAACGTCGACCCAAGTGCAGGCTGGCCTCGGTTTGAGGACGCGAGGCTCCGAGGGGCATCGTGACTTCTCCAAGGACGCTCAGCGTCTGCGGCCACCCTCACTGTCACGTGGGGCCCCTGAACAGCAGGGGGAGCACAAGGCTGAGGCCTCTCCCGCAGGGGCAGGAGACCCCCGGGGGAGGCGAGCTGTCCATCAGCAGAGGGTTCAAGCAGGCCAGAGGGCCTCCCACGGGGACGGAGAGGTGCGTGTGGATGCCCTTGAGGGTGCTGGGGTCATTAAGGGGACGCTCGAGCTGGTCTGCACACCCGAGGCCCCGCCCGCTTTGGGTGAGCTCGGCAGCCGTCAGCTGTGCCCCTCGGGCATCAGTGCCTGCCTGGGCGGGGGGCTGCGAGTCCAGGGCCAGGACACAGGTTCGAGTCCAGGCTGTGCCTCTCGTTTGCCCATGGTCTCGTCTGTGAAGGGGGGTGAAGGCCCCTGTCTGACCGTTAACATCCACATCAAGCGTTTGCCCCCAGGGCTTACTAAGCTCACCAGCTCCAATGTGAAAATACAGATAAAAGAGTGAGGTGTGCTCCAGGCCAGATGGACGCGGCACCCTAAAACAGCCCCATGCAGGTGAGACTGCGGCCGTGATGGGACTTTGCTCCCGCATGGCGTGGCAAAGGCGAAGCGGGCTCCCAGATGTAGTCAAGGTCTCTCATCGGCAACGCCGAGTTAGTCGAACTGGAGAGTACCATGGGTGGGCCTGACCTAATCAGGTGAGCCCCACGAAAGCGGGTCCTGCAGGGAGCAATGAGAGGCTGCAGAGCTGCTACGGCCTCGAAGAAGCAGCCATGATGGGAGCTTCCTGGGGGGGGCGCCACATGGCAAGGATCTGAGGGGACCTCAAGGACCTGAGGGGTCCCCACCGACAGCCTCCAAGACCATGGGGGCCTCGGTCTTGCAACCGAGGAGCAGGTTCCGCCGGCAACCGCAGGGGCCTCTCGTGAAATCACAGCTCGCTGCCCCCTCGACGGCAGCCCGATGGGACTCGGCAGAAACCCGGTCGCCACCCCCGGCCCGCAGAAGCTGCGCGATAACGAGCAGGTGTTTTCGGCAGCTGAATTTGTGATTGTTCCACAGCACAGACGACAAATACCTGGGCTTAGCCCCAGGCGTCCCTGCAGGCCCCTCCTTGACGGCCCACGGTCAGCGGCACTCCTGGCAGCCCTCCCCCTCGGGCCTCCATGGCCACCCGGCCATCTGCCCGTGCTCTCCAGGCTCCACAAGTCCAAAACTCCCACCCCGGGAGTCAGCGACGGCGGGAGGGAGGGAGGGCCAGGCGTCGGGGCCGCAGGCTCCCAGCCAGCCCCGGTGTGGCTGTGGGACGCCGGGCAGCCGGGGCGCAGGCCTTCCTGCCCTGGCCGGGCCGGGGTCTCTGGGCCGCCGCTGCCCCCAGGGCAGCCACGTTCCGCTGCGAGCGTGGCCCTGTCCGCCCGCCGCGGCGCTCACGAGGCCGGCCCCCACCGCACAGCCGGAACGGAAACCGGCTTTCACAACCCCCGCCTGTGGGCAGCGCCCTGGGCTGAGGGAATGCGGGGCCTGGGGTGTCTCCGGGAAAGAGGGGCGTCCCTCCCGGAACACGCAGGGTGGGCTCTGCTGTGCAGGGTGAGGGAGCCTCTCTGGGGACCTATCAGTTAGAGGGGCTGGGGGAGGACAGGGCTGGGTTTCCAGAGAAATCCGAGGGAGGGAGCCGCTCTGAGCTGATGCCTCAGGCTCAGAACAGGCCCCACCCCTGAGCGAGGGCAGCAGGGGTGACCAGGACACGCCGTCTCCTCGCCCCCCGCCCCCACCTGCCCCGTGAGGGCAGCCCCGGCTGCGTCCGCCCTGAGCCGGCGACCCAGGCTGCCAGGGTGGCCACAGGGCTGGTGGCCGTGAGAGGGCCCAGGGAGCTCAGCCTCCACTCCACATGCTCTGGGCTCCTCGGCCAACTGGGGCGAACACTGGCGTGGCCTGGATCTCCGAGCCGAGTGTGAGCTCGGCCGGGCCCTGACCTAGGCCCAACCAGACCACTTCTGCATTCCAGGACACACCGCAGGGGGCCCCGCCTGGGACAGGGTGGCCAAGGAGGAGGGGCTCTCATCTCCTCACCTCTGCCCGACCCCTGAACGCTGCCGTCTCTGTGCAGGGCCAGTCCGGGCTGGAAGGAGGCCCGACCCGCCGTGAGCTCAGCTGCTCACCCGGGAGCCTCAGCGGGTCCCTGATGCCTCACCCCAATCTCCAGCCAACACCGGGGCAGATCAGGGCCCCCCCAGAGCCATCTGAGTAGACACGGGAAAGGCATTCCAGTTCTTCCCTCCACACACCCCCACCCTATGTGGTGGGGACAAGTCCCCCCTGGACCCCGTAGGGGTTTCTGCTGTGTTCCACAGTTCCTCGGCAGTTCACGGACCAGGCCAGCCTGCTTCCGCTGCCCCTTCCTGTCACCGTCTCATTGGAGGTCCCAGAAAATGCAGCAAAGCAAGGAAAAAGAAACAGACTGGAAGGATTATTAAAGACACGAATGGATATTATTCACAGATGATATGATTGTTTACAGAGAAAACCTCGAGCGAGGCTCAGGCAGCTTTTAGGATGAGGAAGCAGCCAAGTTCGCTGGGGAAAGAGTGAACAAAACTTAATTCCAGTCCTACAGACCAGCAGCAGGGAGCCAGGAAACGCAGCTTCAAAACTCGCACAATTTATGATAGCAAGAAAAGCATGCAAGACATCTAGGAACAAATCTAACCGAGTATTCACTGTGTTCCTGGGCGGGAAAACACAATACGGTAAAGATATGAGTTTTCTTCAAATTTATATACAGCTTCCTGGCAATTCCAAGAAAAATCCCACAGGGTTTATATAAAACTGATTCTAAAATTTATGTGGAAAACGAGAAGTCAGGAACAGCACTCCAAACACAGACGAAAAATTGGGTGGGGGCCTTGCCTGACCAGATCTGATGGTTTATGATGAAAGTATTTCATGAATACAGGGTCGTATTGGGACAGGGGTAAATCAGTAACTGAGAGGCAGGAGGTGGCCTCGACCTGGATCAGCCGACACGTGGACACTTGAGGTACAGAGCACGCAGCTCGGCAGCGAGCCGCTGGGCGTTTCAGCCACCAGTGCCTGAGCGCCGGGTGGCTCCATATGAAACGATGTCCCTACCCCGTAACTTCTCAAAGACCCCTTTCTGTCAGATGAAAAATGAAAGTGTGGGAAGTAGAAACGTGAACTTCTAAACAAGTAAGCGAGAGTATCTGCATAAGCTAGATGTGTCCAGCAAGACATAAACAGCACAGGAGGGGAGAGGCAGAGGTCTGACTGCCCTAGGTGACAGACCGCTGTGCGGGAAAGCGGAAAACCTGCCCCAGGCCGGAAGACGGTTGCAACATTTGTATCCAAAGCAGTGGTAACAACGTGTCACGAATCTGTGGCTGCGGTTCCACCAGCGGTGGAGACAGCCGGAGGAAGGCGGGGGCCTCCAGGGCCGGGGGACTTGGAGAGCGTCTCAGCCTCCGTGGGACACAGCAGCAGGTGTCCCCATGAGGTGGGGACCCCACACGGAGGAAGGCTGGGAGAATCCCCGCACAGAACAGAATGTTCTTCGCTCTCTGCAGAAATCCCTTAAGCTCCTTTCTGGGCTGTTTGCTTTGTTTTTTTGTTTCGTTTTGTTTTGTTTTTGCCACGAGTTATTGTGTGTCATTCCCACCGAGGACGAGGACGGGCCAGGCGACGGTCTGTCGCATTTCCTGCTGTAGGCTCACCGGGCTGCGGGTCTGATGAATGCGTGCGTTTTGGGATTTCTGCCCTGGGCCACGACACACGTGCTGGGTGGGCAGTCGGGACCGTGGCATTTTCAGGACAAGGCACATGCAGAGACTAGAGGACTGCAGCCCCTTCCGTGGCTGAGGCCCGAAGAGGGGACGTGGGCTGGGAAGAGTGGGGCGCAGACCCCGCTGCGGCCGCCAGCTCCCCTTCAACCAGGCCGCCGACACCTTCACTTCAGACCCTGGGCACACGAGAGCACACGTTTCTGTAGATTTATGCCCCAGTGCGTGGTAATGGTGACAGCAGCTCCAGGAAACCAATCCAGGGCGACAGCTGTGTCCAGTCCTCTAGGACTCGGGGGCCAGGGAGGCCTGCCCCAGCAGTAGAGGAGGCGCCGAGGGGGCCGCGTGGGCACCACCCCTCCTGGTGGCCCTGGGCCTGCTCGCTGCGGCCTCAGCACAGGAGTGCGGTGCTGGTGGCAGGAATAACTCTGGCTCATTTGGCATATCGCCATCATCCTACCTAAGGGATGCTTGCTTATGGCATTAGACGTTGGAGTGGGGTGCCCTCACCAAGACGGGCGCGAGGGCCCCCTGGTGCTGGTCGCCTCCTGTCCCTTGACCTGGCGGGCCACCCCTGCATCTTACACGTCCCTCGTCAAACAGGGGCTCTGGGCCCTGGCTCCACGGTGGCCATGGGCGGGCCCTGCCCTCCTCCGAGCCTCCGTTTACCAAGTAGGCAGAGCAGTCACCGCACCCCAGGGCGTGGAGAAGGCTGGAAGTCTGCAGTCCAGGTGTGTCCAGTCACGGTGGGGGCTCACGGCAGTGTGTGTGTTTGTTAAGGACTCCCACGGGTGCTCCCAAACTCTGACACCCTCCAGCTCGAAGCCCCACCTCCTCCACTCCCGTGGGGCTTTCGCAGCACAAGGAGCCAGGGACATGTAGGCTGGTGTCCCTCGTGCAGACTGTCAACCTCCTGCGGCCACGGACCCAGGGAGAGCCCGCCGCTCTAACTCTGGGTCGATGGCGACACCGGCCAGCGTGGGACGGGGACAAGTCCCTCCCCTCTCGGAGCCTTGGGTTTCTCATCTATAAAATGAGAGGCTGCAGCATTTTCCATGTCTGATAGGATTTTGACAAATGCACAGACCTAGGGGAAAAAAAGTTAGTTATCCTTGGCTGGCAAATCAAATGTAATTACTACTATGTGTATATTTCTGTATCTTCCAAATTTTATAAAATAAGCATATATATAATATATACTGTAATCAGAAAAGAGTAAATTCTGCAAAAATTATTTGATTAAATGAGAAAATCCTCATGAATCATATTTTTCGAAATGAAGATACTGCAAGTTCTGTCAGTACGATTTTAACCAAGCAGTACACACTCACACTCACACACAAACACACGCTCACACATACTCACTCACACACTCACACACACTCACACGTAGTCACACTCACCCTCACACTCACACACGCCCCACGGCTCGGACCAGAGGACAGTAACCCAGACATCAGCAGGGACCCGCCCCGCCTATTGGGACTGGAGTTCGTGTTCACTTCCTGGGGTGCTGAAACAAATGACTACAAACTGGGTGACTTAAAACAACAGAGATTTATTGTCTCCGAGTCCTGGAGGCCAGAGGCCTGACGCTGAGAAGTCAGCAGGGCTGGGCTGCCTTGGGAGGCTCCAGGGGAGGGTCCTTTTTGTCTCTTCCAGCCTCTGGTGGCCACGTCACCGCTCTCTCCCCCTCTGCCTTCACGTGGCCTCCTCCCTGTGTGTCTGTGTGTCTGCTGTGAGGACACTCGTCATTAGATTCAGGGTCCTCTCAGCACGGCCACCTGTCAAGATCCTTAACTTGGTCGTATCTGCAAGGACCGTTTCTCCAAATGAGGCCACGTTCGCAGGATGTGGACACAGACTTTTTAGGGCGACCATTTAACCTCCTACGGAGGGGATGACTTTTTAAAAAAGGGGTTTTTTTTTGCATACTCCTTGCTACTTTCTAAATTATCCACAACAAAATTTTATTATTAGGTACAATCAGTAATAAAAATAATAATAAACAAGCTGGATAAAAATAAGTTATTTCCTCATCTTGAGTTGAGAGACAGAAACAGAAAAAGAAAGGCAGCTGACAAGGGGGTGACAGTCCCTTCCTGGGTGTGCGAAGTCCCTGTCGCTCGCCCTTCCTCCCTGCCCACTACAGAGGGCAGGATGCTGCCTGAGGAGCAGCTGTGTCAGCATGTCGGGTGACATCATCACACAGGCATTTCCTGAGCAAGCCGGGGGGTCCTGTGGCCTGAGACGATGAGGACAGGGACCGAGTGACATGGGACCTTGGGGAGCAGCACACGGAAGGCCATGGCCACTGTTCCCTGAGCATGTCTGGGCAGCACTGTGCAGGCCGCCTCATCGGTCACTTGTGGTCCCAGATGAGGTCAGAGTTGTCACCCCACTTTACAGGTGAAGAAATGGTACCTCGGACAGTTGGATCCTTTGCTCAGTACTCACAGCTGTTGAGCTGCAGAGCTGTGTCTTGGATGGGACGTGTGGGCTCAAGGACACAGTACAGACTGTAGCTGAATGTCAACCAGAGAACTTGTCCCTTCGCCTTTCCTGGGTGCATGCAGTGGTGCTCAATAAGTGTTCTTGGACCCTGCCTCCTCGAGGGCAGGGCTCATGTCTAATTCATTCCAGGGCCGCCAGTGTCCAACCCTGAAGAGGCAGGACCCCTGGGGGCTGTGATTGCGGGGGCAGGGTGGGGGCGTGCACAGAGACAGGACGGGGAGGGACAGTGCTCTGAGCCCCGCCCCCGTGCCCCCCCACCCCGGTGCTGCTTACTCTGGGATTTGGGCTCTCCTTGTGCCCTCCCTGCCTCAGTTTCTCCACCTGCACAAGAGGGGCAGATGCTGTCCCGGGCCCTGTTGTGCTCTGCTCCTCTGGTCTGTGGTGACAAAGGAAAAAGCAAGTTTCGTCCCCGGGCCGTGGCCTTCTGGGAGGTCAGCACTGTGCCCTCAGCATCCCAGGCCCCGGGCCCGGCTGGAGGCCGCCAGCCTCCCCCCACCCCCCTCTTCCTTCCGGAAGGAGTCCCAGGACCTCAAGTCTGAGAAGAGCACTCCTCCTGGCCTGGGAACAGGCCTTGGGGACCAGGACATCTGCTGGGTGAGACAGTGACTGGAGCTGGACACAGACACACACCCAGGCCGAGCAAAACGCGTGCACACACAATGCACACACACACACACACACACGCACACTCGTGCACGTTGCCCTACAATTGCCATGACAAGGTGTGCCTTCGAAACGTGTCGGTGCAGAGGAGAGCAGCCGGCGAAAGAAAAATGTCACCAGGGTCCCACCACCACAGTGACCATCTGGGAGAAGTTCCAGGTTTGGGCCGAAGGGTGTACACACGTATATCGCTGCTGATTTTTACCCAAACGGCACCACACGGCCCTCAGGGTTGTAGCCCTCTTTTTCACTGCAGGCGGCACCGTGTCCCCCTCCACATGGGCTGCACAGGGGACATGCTGTCTGTGGCCCCGGCTCCCGCTCCCGCAGACCATCCGCTGTGCAGCATTCCAAGCGCTCTGATTTTACAGTGTCATCGAAATGCTGCAGGAAGCACCTGCCACTCGCCATTCGAGCGAAGCCTTGGTTATTTCCTCAGGATAAATTCTAGGAGCCTGGGAGCCCCCTGCGTGAGCCTCTGTCCCTGTCTGCCTGTCCATGCACAGTCCCTGTCCCCACCCTTAAGTCTGGCACAGGGTCGGAGCAGATGCAACCACAAGGATGGACGCTGTGCTAAGTGACATGAGTCAGACAGAGACCGTACAACGTCACTTCTATGGGGGACCTAAAAAGGCTGAACTCACGGAAAGAGACCGTAGATTGGTGGTCAGCAGGGGCTGGGAGAGTGGGGAGAAGTTGGCTCAAGGCTCCAGATTTCCTATTAGACGATGACCGTGATTACGGCATGGTGATTACAGATAATAATATTGTAGGATTTGCTAAGACCGTAAATCTTAAATGTTCTCACCACAAAGAAGAAACGGTAGTTACGAGACCTGACAGAGACATTGTAACACTATAGTGGCAATCATGTCCCAGCACACACACACACACACACACACACACACACACACACACACACAGTGTCATATCGACACACTGTAACACAATGTTACATGTCAATTTTATCTCAATAAAGTTGAGAAAGAAGAACAAAAGATGCAAACAGCTGCAATTCTCCGGTCCATAGCTGGTCACAGCCTAGTTTTGTGTTTTTTTTTTTTTTAATTTCCATCTTCTACTACCCACCCAGGCTTCCTGTAGCTAATGGGTGACCCAAGCCTTTATTTCTGAGGGTTTGAGCCTTCGGCGGTCTTTTTTTTTTTTTTTAGTTTCTGTAAGTTTTCATTAACTTTTATTATCAGGCCTGTGGGTAGGAAGGAGCCCCACAGAGAGCCCCCAGGCCGCGGACGTGTTCCTTCCGGCTTCGCTATGTGGCAACACCCCAATCTCCCTTGAGGAATCAGGAGCACACCCCAGCTGGTGGAGTGACCCCATTTCTGTGCATTCGTTCAGGTGAGTGAAGAACCCCAGGTGGCCAGGTGACAGGTGGAACCACTTCTGTGCCCTCTTGGAGGGCTCCCGCCTTGGGACAGCAGAGCTCACGGCTGCAGGGAAGGAAGACCCGGTCTGGGGGGGCGTGCGGGGCAGCGGGGGCTGGGGCAGGGAGGTGGGGGTTCTTAGACGTAGCAGGGAGGGGGCCATCCACCCCTCTGTTCCCACGCCCGCCCCGCCTGCTCCACCTGCAATCTCTCGTCTTGGGTGGTGAACACACCATGCACTGGGCTTTGGCCTCGTGGCCTGACGAGACAAGACGTCTAGCTCGCCCCTGAGCCCCGAGACATCCTAGAAGTGACGTCCGGAACGCTGAGGGGCAGGGAAGGGGTTGTGGGGTGGAAGGGCTGCTTCAGCAGTGGGGTACGCGTCAGCAAAATACAGATCTAGTTTGACAAGGGGGCCGATTTTTAGTCCAGGCTGTGGTGGCCCTGGAAAATGCACGTGACACGTGCCATGCAGGGTGTTTGGGGGGAGCCCGGGGCGGCGAGTCCAGGGGCGATGCCTGAGCCGGCGGGGGGCAGGGGAGGCAGGTCCTAAGTCGAGGACCAATGCTCTAGGTGAAGAAGAAGGGACAGCACACCCCAGGGGAGAGGAGAGCAGGAGCAAAGGCCCATGGGAGGACGGCAGAGATGCCACGGCAGGAGTCTGCCAGGCTCGAACTAGAGGACGGGGGTGGGGGCGCCCCAGGAAACGGAGAGGGAGAGGGAGCTGAGGCCGGTCCGCAGCCGGAGGGCCAGGCTGGGATCCGTTGCTCAGACCCGCCTGGAGGGGTGCAGGGAGGGGGTGTGCCTCAGGGCTGCGGTCACCAAGGATGGCTGTGGCCAGAGCAGGCGGAGAAGTGCTGACTCTGCACAAAGCCACCAAGAGGACGGGTGACAGTGGCCCCTGGCGCAGTGAGCCACAGCGGCCGTGTGTCCCCCGTGCCGGGAGACGACAGGCGCCCATGCCACGCCCGACGGGGCCACGCCACGGGCTCACCGTCCACCTGCCACCTCCCGTGTCACGCCAGGCGGGGCTCTCGGCCAGCACGTCACACTCGAGCCGTGAAGGTGAAAGGCATCGGGTCTGCGGCTCCGAGTGCCGCCAAACGGCCGAGCCCCGTGCGGGGCGCCACGGGCTGGCCCCGGTGGGACCGCTGCCCTCTCCCAGCCCCAGCCTCGTCCTCCGCCCGCACGGCGCCCCGCCACCCTTCAGGGACGCGGCCGGCTTGCTCCCCAGCGGCCCCGCCGCTCCGGGAATCCCATGCTAGCTCCTCTCCGGGCCCGGCGCCTGCCTCCCCTCTTCCCAGGGGAGTGGGGCCTTCGGGACAAGCTGAGTGCTGGCGGGTGGGTAGGCCTATGCCACCGTCAGTGTCCCCTGGCCGAGCCTGGGAAAAAACGCTCCTCGGGGGTCCCCAGGACCTGGTGAGGAGGGCGCGCTAGCGGGATTGAGAACAAGGCTTAGCATAATCCCGCCCGAGCACCGACGTCCAAGCCTGTCGCACAAACGCCTGTCCACCCACGCAGCTCCGGGGTGGCCTCCGTGAGAGCCGTTCGTGACCCGCTGGACCAGTCGGCCCGCTGCCCAGCCAGCCCCCTTGAGGAAGGTGCTGCAGGTGGAGGAGTCCGGAGCCCTGCGTGGCGATGCGCCCCCGCCCCCGCCCCTGACCGCCAGGGTCTGGTCATGCGCAGGGCGCTGGGCGACTCCCACACCCCACCTCCCGGCCATCCTCCCGGCCCCACCCACGACACGCCCAGGGAGGGGCTTCCTGGGCGCAGGGAACCGCACAGGTGTGGGGATATTTCCTTCCTTCCTTTTTTAGTACAAATGTCTATTTTGGTGGGAAACGTGCCTTTCTAATTAATAAAATAGAGAAGGAAAAAATAACAAAAAAAGATTCCATTTATAGGAAACGTCTAGAATAGGAAGATCCATAGAGGCTGAAGTTGAGATTCTCGTGGTTTTGGGGGGTGGAGGAGGGGGAGAGAGCGATAACTAGGGGGCCTGGCTCTTCCCGTGGGGGTGAGGGAACATCCCGGAGTCCACCACGGCGACCGTCACACGTCTCTGCGAATGTACTAAAAATCACTGACTCGCGCACTTTGAAAGTGTGACTTGTGTGGCACGTGACTTGCGTCTTCACAAAGCTGTGATATTTTTAAAATCCAAGGTGAGGGGCGTGTTGGAAACTAAGGCTCTGAAGGTGGAGCCCTTTCTGGCAATACGAGAGCGGGGTGTGGGGTGGGGACCGCGGGGACGAAGGAGGACGTCCCTGTGGCGAGGAGCCTGGCGGCAGGGACCCGGACGTGGGTGCGAAGCCCACGCCGCGTCTGGGGCTTGCATGGGGGGTAGGAGTGGGGCTGGGGCTGGGGAACGGAGGAGCCGAAGAGACGACAGGTGGGGGGAGGGTCGTGTGCTTAAGATAAAGACTCTGTCCGCAGGGATGGGGGGCCGGAAGTGTGTAGCCCTCCAGGATCAGCATTCAGGCCGAGAGGTCAAGGTCGGGGCTGGTTCTTTGCCACCTGATGGCTGGCCCCTGGCAGCAGAGATGTAGGAGAGACACAGTGCGGTGTGTGGCGGGAGCCAGCCTGCCCATTTTAAGGGGGAGGGAGCTGGGGGTTGGGTGCTGCTAAGGCGCTGGCATGTCCCAGGGCAGGACAGGCAGAGCCGGAGCCCTCCGGGTTTGGAGCTGGCTCCATCCTGGAGCTGGCTCATGGTTATCCCGTGCGCTCTGTCCCAGAGCGAGCATCGGCCACGCCTAAGCCTCCTGCAGGGTCGCCCAGTGCCAACCAAAGGCTTCCCTGGCATACATGTGCACCCAGAGAGTGCCCTGTGGCCTCCCCAGTTCCAATGTCCAGTGTGGCCAGGCTCTGGGCTCAAGGCACAGGCAGGGCCCAGGGAGGGGCTACCCGGGCAGAGGGACCCACGCAGGCTCCGGAGTGAGACAAACCCGAATTCGCGTCTCAGTTGTGTGGTCCTGGGTGAGTCCCTTCACGTCTCCTTGTCTCATGGGGACCTTCTTGTGTGGACATAAAGGAGACAATGCTCAGCACATAGTAGGCACTTTAAAAAAATGGCAGGTACCTACAGTGCTGAGTTCTCCTGGTGAACCCGTTTCCTGTCGGGGTCTGGCTGGGCACGGCCCCAGACAACTGCCCAAGTCGCAGTCACCACGGAATCCCAGATCACGTCGATTCCGGCATTACAGGGCATTTGCTGGCTCAGCTGACTGAGAGCTGATAAATCGACAGCTGCAGGCACAGCCCGATCCAGGCTCGAGACCGGCTTGTTTTCCCATTCTCTTGGCTCCACTCCTCGGGGGCCTGTTTCGAGGCAGACTCTCCCCTGAGGGTATCCGTGGGCTGCCGGTCACAGCCTTTCCTGGTCGCCACACGGAAGGAGAGTCTGTCTGGGCCAGGGAAGGAAACACAGCTCCAGCCAAGGTCCCCTTGTGTGGAACTGGCTCTCGCTGGTTGAAGGACCCCCCCTAAGCCAAACACTGAGGAAGGGGGGGCGGGATATGCTGATCAGGGCTCACCCCGATGGCAGGGGTTCAGTCCCACCTGAGTTTCATGATCAAGGACGAAGGACAGGGAACCAGGCTCCTGCTCATTGGGAAAATGGGGAGCACACCCAGTGGGCAGCAGGATCTGCCGGCCGAGCTGGACACTGCCACAGGGGGCCTAGGAGGGGCGCCCCGGTCCAGGCTGAGAGGCCGAGGCCGCGTGGGAGCCCAGCCTGGCAGGAGACACGTGGCTGCCAGCTGCCCACAGACGGAGCGCGCTAGTCCCACCCCACCCCGCCCCACAGGCCAGGGCCGGCTCTGAGGCCCTGGGCAAGTCGCTCCACCTCTCTGAGCCTCGACGTCCTTCCCTATAACACGGGGTTGGTAGGTGCCCCTCGGGGAGGCTGTGGGGGTCCCACCGCATCTGGGCACAGAGCAGGGCAGGCGCCCAGGGGATGGCAGATGTCGGGGCCGCCGGGGGTGGGCCTGGGGGGATCTGTGCCCCATCAGCAGCGTCACAGCTTTGAGGGGGAGCCCCAGAGGACCACCAGGCAGCTTCTGCACTCCAATTCTGAGGGGCTCTTCCTTGCCTCGTCTGCAGTCCAGCAGGACCCCGGGACGCTGGGGACGCAGCTTAGACCGCCCCCCATCACTGCTGACAGCCCGCCCGTTCCTGACAGCCTGGGTGGCCAGAGTGACTGTGTCAGGGCATCGACCCCCCAGCTCTGGAGAGGACGGAGGGGGACCCCAGAGGCTGAGACCAGCGGCTCCTCAGAGGGCAAGGCCGAGCGGCCCCCAGGACAGCTGCACGGTCAGCCGGGAGGGTGCGGCTGGCCGCCTGGCTGGACTGGCTGGACAGGACGTACCCTCCCGGAGCGGGAGGCCGCTCCGGTCCAGGAGAAGGTTCACGGCCAACTCGTGTCGAGGCCGGGGCCGGGTGGGGCTGATTTCCAAGAAGGGCCTGGGCTGCAGACACTCAGAGCTGCCGGCTGTTGTCTTGTGAGGGAGCACGTCGGGCAGTTGCTGGCCCCGGCTGCGTCACCCCAGTCGGCTGGCCCCTCCGGCCACTGCCCACTGCCCTCGGCCCTGTCCAGGCTCCTGTCTGAGCCTCAGCCTCGGCCGCTTCCGAAGCAGCTCTGCACGCAAGGCGCGAGCGGCCCCGCGGGGTTACGGTCCCCATTCCACGGCTTGCCCGGCGCGGCACTGAGCCTCTCTGAGCCCTGCCTCCTTCACCTGCACGGTGGGGGCGTAGGTGACAGTGCCCCCTCCGGAGGGAACCATCACGGTTAGACACACACGGTTAGCGCCTGACACGCAGCAGAGACAGGCAGTGGGACCCCGGCCGTCACTCAGCCACCCCTCTGTAAAACGGACGGGGAGCAGCGCGTGGTGCCGGGGGCAGCACGGGCTTCGGGGTCACATCATCTGTTTTCTAACCCTGGGCCCGCTATCCAGCGGCTTGGGGGCCTTGGCAAAGTCACACAAACTCTCCTAGCCCAGTGTTCTGGGCTCCAGAGATGGGATGACCAGCATCCGACCCTAAAAACAAAAACAAAAACAAAACACCCCGCTGGAGAAAGGGCAGGCGGGGCGGCAGGCGGGGCTCCCTGTGCTGGGACTCCGCCCCAAGCTCGCCTCCCCAGGCCACTGTCCCCCTCCCACGCCCCTCTGCCCCCTGCCTTGCTCCCGCTGCCCCCAGAGCCCGCTCGGCCCTCACGCAGCCCTCGGCTCCTGCATCCGTCTTCCGTGCTACACAGCAAGCGATCGCGAACCTCGTGGCTTCAAACAACGCGCTTCATCGTCTCACGGTTTCTGTGGTCAAGAGCCAGCACGCGGCGGCTGGTCCCAGTGCAGGGCCTCGCCAGGCGCCGGCGGCCGCATCCCGACTGCAGGCTCGGGGAGGCCACGTCCAGGTCCGAGGGGTGTTGGCAGAACTCGGTCCCTTCCGGTTGTAGGACTGAAACCCCCGTTTTCTCGTGGGCGGTCACCCCAGGCCCCCGCCTTGTATGCCCCCCCCGGGCCCCTCACACTCCCAAGCTCTGTACCTGGAGCCTCTGACTTAGGCAGGGCCCAGGGCCCATCCCGGGCTGTGCCCCGGGCCACGTGGCTCCCCCTCCCTGTGCTTGGGCGCCTCACTTGCCGGGTGGGGGCCGTGACAGTGCCCAGCGCGCCCGGGGGCTGTGCTTGTCCTTCTCCCTCCCTCCCAGAGGCCAGCGGCCAGGGCACAGGGGGACGACCCCTCTGGGGGGCCTCACTTCCTCGAGCGCGGTTCATGGCACGGGCAGGGCCGCAGGCAGCGTGTCCCTTGACCCCTCCCCAAACTCACCCCGAGCAGGGCCTGCCCTCTGAGTCACCCACGAATGCTGGTTAACGAGTCTTCTCCAAGACCGAGGTGTGGCTGGGGCTGGTCCTCAAGGTCCCCAAAGTGACGTAAGCTATGACCTCATTTGATGGGAAACCCAGGCCTGGACGAGGGGCGGGTCAAAGGGCAGAGCCTGGTCAGAGCCTGGAGAGCGTGACCCGGGCACGGGGTCGCAGCCCTGCTGTCCAGCTCCGGGCAGAGGTCGGGGTGCCTGGAAAGGGCACGTAGAGCCTGGCGCTGCCCACCCCGGTCGCGGTAGCAGTGGCCAACGCCCAGCCTGAGGGGCTGCGTCTGGACCGGAGGCAGGCACGGGGGGCTCAGGCTATGGTCATGTCACGGCTGCAGCCTGGTCACTCCTGAGAGCAAGAAGCCCGACCTGCCCCTGGCAAGGGGTCCCCTCTGCCCCTGAGTTTTGGGGTGTTCCCTGGAGGGCACTTTCCATGAGCTCACGAACGACACCCCTGTCTCTGGCCACCGCTGCTCTGCTGGGTGGCCAGGGTGCCCGGTCCTCTGGCGCCAGAGTTCACGTGCTGGGCAGCCCACGGGACCCTTCGGTGCCAGGCCACGGGGAGAATGCCTCGGTCCCGAGCGAGTTTGTCAGAGAGTCCCAAAGCACAGTGTCTGGGCCCTCGCTGACGTGGTTCTGAAGTCCCTCAGCCTTTGCAGCCCTGTCCCCTCTTCTGGAACCTTCTCGCCCTGCTGCGCTGTGTGCCACAGCTCACCTGGCTGACCTGAGTTCATTCCTTGGACAGAGGTTGGTGGAGCTCTCTCCCTTGGGTGAAGTGTCAGACGGGACAGGGGTGGACGGGCGTGAGGAAGGCACACTCGTGCGTGAGTGGGTGAGGCCACTTCACTTCCCACCAGCCTCGGTATCGCCGGCCCCTGCCTCTGAGTTCGCTTCCAGATCATTCCACCACTCTTGGGCACTACAGCCAAGGCACTCGCTCTCACCTCCCCTAGGAAAATCCAAATCGCCGGCCGACTGACAGAGCTTCTTGTGGGATTCCTAGGCTGTTCCGCCTGGTCCCCATCGAGGGGTAGTCTGTGGGGAGCTACATGGGACTCACTGTGGAGGGTGGCAGGCCATTCCGCAGCGTCCCGTTGCTGAGGCTCCCTGGGGAACTCTGCTCTCTTCTCAGTAAGAGGAAGGGTTAGGCTGCTGTGGAGCAATGAGGTGTTCTCATCACATGGACATCATGGTTCCCTCTTTGCCCTGGCTGCCAGGAAGCTCAGAGCCAAACTTGTAGGCACACCCATAAAGTAACGTCTCATGACGAGAGTTTACACATTAATCTCATTACGTTTCTGCCACTCTATTTTGTTTCGTTTTTTTTTT
>CM053513.1:89149875-89185231 GCA_028627145.1 Eidolon dupreanum
GCCGTGAGCGAGACGGTGGCCGCGGCACTGGAGGGCGCGGGGCGTCTGCGGGCTTGCTGGGAGGTCACGCGTCCAATCCAGCCGCTGCCTGCCGGGTCCCGGGTCCTCCAGGCCTGCCGAAACGTGCCGGCTACAGCCCAGGCTAGGAGCAGTGGCTGGCGTGGTCACCTTGCCGAGTCACCAACTTTACGAGTGACCCCGGGTCGGCCCCTTTCCTCAGGGCCTCAGTTTCCCCGCCTGTAGGGGGACGGACTGAGGTCCCTCCTCTGAGCCTCGTAGGAGAGGAGCTCAAGCTTCCTTTGGTGGGAAGGAGACGGGGCGCACCGGCCCGGCATCTCGTGGCTGTGCTGGGGAAGGGATGGCCGTGGCGAGGCCCCAGGGGACAGGCTGGAGAGAAGGGCGGGTGAGGTTAGAGCCTGGGTCAGTGAGGCGTGAGTGGAAATACCCCGGCGGGGCTTCAGGAATGTTCCTCAAAGTGGGACAGACAGCAGGAGCTCAGCCCCTTGCACCCCTGCTCTTCCCTCTTGGCTGGAATGCACATGCGCTGGTGGGAGTTCCAGCAGCCTGGTTGTGACTGTGAAGACAGACGCCACACGCTGAGTGTGTCGAAGCAGAAAGAGAGAAGGGCCCTGCTGACCTCACTCTTCCTGACGGCCCACCTGCTGGGATCTTTTACCTGAGGGCCTAACACCCCAGATCTGTTTAAGCCACTCTATTCTGTTCTCTGTGGTGAGCGGCATCCTCAATCCTAGAGACCCAGCTGGTTGCCAGGGGCAGGGGCGGAAGAGGAAGCGTTAACAGGTTCCGGGAAGCATGTGAAGGAACTCCTGGAAAAGCTGGTTCCGTGTCTCTGCTTGAAAGGTTTTCCTCTTTTGCAGGATATCCTGTTCGGGCAAAGCCGACGATATCACCCATCTCACGAGTGACAGAGGTGACATCGCTACGGGTTCCACAGACATTAAAAGGAAAATAGGGAACAGTACAGACAACTTCATGCCAATAAGTTCAACAACTGAGATACAATGAATCGATGCCTTGAAAGACACAAAACACCAAAGCTCACTCAAGGGGAGAGAAGCTGAATCGCCTTTATCTGCTGGAGAAATTAAATTCTTAGTTGAAAAATCTCCCCATAAAGAAGATCGAGGCCCAGGGGATTTCACTGGGAAATGCTGCCAAACATCTGAGGAAGAAATAACACCAGTCGTGCCCAAACTTTTCTGGAAAATAGAAGAGAAAGAAATATTTTCCAGCTAGAACCAGACAGAGACATTATGAGAAAACTGTGAACTTGTCTCCTTTAAGAAAGTAAATGCAAAACTTTTAAACAAAATTTTAGCAAATTGAACCCAATAATATATAAACAGGATGATAAGTTACATCCAAGACCGATCTATCCCAGAATGCAAGGTTGGTTTAATATTTAAAAAGCAATTGGTGTAATTTGCCATGTTAACAAGCTAAGAATGAAAAACCACACAGTTGTATCAACAGAGGGGAAAAAAGCTTTGACAAATCCCAAAATCTATTTTTGATAAAAACTCTCAGTGTGCTAGGCATAGAAAGAGGACTCCCCCAGCCGATCAAGAGCACCCACAGAACCCGCCGGTGGGGGTCGCGGTTGCTTGTGGCAGACGGTGGCCTGACCCTGGTGGCCGCCATTAGAAAGCCATTATTACCATATCCCTCATTCTCTCCTTCTACATCCAGCCTTTTCTGTTTAAGTAACAAAGCTGTGATTTTATTTCCGTTCCCATCTGCTGGGTTTCTTTTTCTCTTTGTTGGCTCCAGTCTCAGGCTGGCGAAGAATACGGTTAATGACAACGTCCTCACTCCCGGGACAATCCACGCAGAGCCATCCGGGGAGGGAGCCGATATCACTGTCATTTTGCAGAGGAGGAAACTGAGGCACAGAGAGGTGGATGAATGAATGAATGAATGACAGCGGACGAGGGGACAGTTCACCGCCAAGCCTGGGCCCTTTGCCGCGAACTGCCTGCCTTTGACGCGAAGGGAGGTGGGTGGGGTCGCGCCTGCCTCTCTCTGGCTGTGCGTGCCTCTCAGGGCCGGACTGCGTCTGTCCCTTCCCTGTCGCTGTGACTGGCGGGCAGGGACCCGAGTTCCCATCAGCTCCTCTCCTCGCACAGGGATCTCGGCCTGGGGCTCACCCCTTCCATCACAGGGCCGGACACAGAGAGAGTGGGGAGCCCTGTCGGAGAGACTGGTGTGTCTTGAACGTTTCTGCTTTTCTGTTTTGACCTGTAGAGCAGGAGAGGACACCAAACGCCTGGATCCCCACGCTGAACCTGCTCGGCTGTGTCCCGGTGGGGTGCCAGGCCTCACATCCCCAGCAGCCCGCACCCAGCAGTCGCACCCTGTGGCTGGACACGGGGCTGGAGAGAGCGCTCTCCGCCGGACGCCACCCGCATGTCCCGGCCACATCTGGAGAAGCCCTCTCGGGGCTGGTGGTGCTTGTGCCTGCAGCAGGGGTGCGGGGGGCAGGGGGGCCAGGCTGCTCTTCCGCTGTGGAAGGGGGTGCTCTGGAAGGGGAGGGGTGGCCATGTGGCCCAGAGCCCCAGCCCCGCCAGTCCGGGCTGCTCGTTGGAAAAGTCTGCCGAAGCAGCGGGCACACCGCCGGTGCCTAGGGATGACCCCGAGCTGGCCACAGGGAGGTCCCCAGACAGGTGGCTGCCTTGGGCTGCCTGCATCGTTCAGGGCGGAGGAAGGACAGACGCTTTGACAAACTGGCCTGGAACACGTCTGCAGGGACCATGCACGAAACCAAATTCTGGGTGGATTAGAGACCCGAGCGCGAACAGCGAAACTCCGAACGTCTCATGATCTTGGCTGAGAGGACGAATCCTTCAGCAGGACACACCATGTCTAAGCCACAAGGAAAACATTTGCACAGACCGTGCACGCACCACAAGGTGCGGAAGGCAGCAAGCTCAGCAGGAGGTCTGCGATGCACAGCCGGCCCCCCCAGAAGTCCAGCAGGGGGAGCCCGGGAACACGGAACACGAGGCACGCTTCTGGGCGACTTGTCCTCGCCGTCACACGCTCGTCTGTCTGCTCACCTCTGGTTCACCTGTTTCACTCCCATGCACTGGGGCATTTGTTTCTCCAACGTGGTTTTCCCGCCAGGGGGCCTTCTCCTGGGGCGCCCAGGAACTGGGCCACCTGGGACCTGCCACGGTGCTTGAGGCCCCCCGGGATCCTGGACCCACCGGCGCTGAGAGGCCCCTGTCAGGGCGATGTGGCGCAGTTCGTGCCCTGGGGGCTGTCCTTGAGAAGCTGGTGGCAGGTGGAGGCTGGTCGCAGGTAGCAGGTCGCAGGTCGCGGGTCGTGGTCCCTGGCGAGTGCGGAGGTGGGCGGGGCGGAGCCCGGGGGCAGGGCGGGCTTTGATAACAGTCTGACTCTGCAGCATTGCCCAGCACGTCCGTCATCAGTCATCATCTTCTCGCCGTCCACGGGGTGGATCCTCTGTGACGCGGGCTGCACGTGGTCACACACAGTAGGACCGCGTTCCCGCCTGGGGTGGATGGCCCTTCCCCACAGACAGCTTGACAAGTGCTGGCAGGAGTAAACTGCCCCTGGAAGCGAGGGCGGCCGGGAGGGCTTCCTGGGGGAGGTGTTTCCCAGGGGGCATGAGCTTTTGAATCCATCCCGGCGGGGGCCCCTGGGGTGGACGCACGTAGGAGACTCAGGCCTGCCACGGAGGCCCCGCAGGCCTCCCTGTGAGCTGGGCGGCGACCGGGCCTCGGTCAGGCAAAGGGCCGCAGGAAAGCAGGCCGGCTGGAGGACCCATGCCCGGGACTCTCAGGAATGTGCTGCTCGGGAAATATTTCTGGAAGAGTTCAGTGGAATCTCAAACATTCCTAGCAAGGAAGGAAGGTTTGGTGTTCCTGCCGTGAGGCCAGCAAGGCCTCCAGAGGTCAGCCTGCCCGGGCTCTGGTTTCAGGCGCTGGCTGGTGGGGGGTGGGGCGGGGGTGGAGGGGCCTGCGCGTGGGCAGGGGCCGCAGACAGAGGGGGGTGGCCCCGCCCCGCCCCTCGCCCCGCCCCCGCCGAGCCCGGGGTGTGGTGGTGTGCGTGGCTGCCCCCGGGGGTGCTGAGTCCGCTGCAGGGAGAGTAAACAGTTTACTCTCAGGCCCCGTGCACTGGAGTTGCCTGGTCCCTCGCAAGTCGCTCGCCCCTCGGAGAGAAACCACTGCCGCAGGCGCGGCAAAGTGGGGAAACCACGGCGAAGTATCGGGGTCTCCCCACCTCCCCCGGGGCTGGAACCTTGGCGCCTCCGCTTCTGTATCTTCATGTTCTGTTTCCACTGAGGCAAGGAGAGAGCCCGCGGCTTGCGGGGGAGCCAGGCCGGCGCGCGGGCGCCCGAATGGCCTTGGAGAGACCCTGCCGCCCTCGGGATGGGGCTGCTCCCTGCCGGCGCCTCCCGGTCCCGGGGGCTGGCGGGAAAGTGAGGTCCCCGCAGAGGCGCCGTGGGCAGGCCACCAGCCCTGCGTGCGGCCGCGGGCCAGGGCCGTCCCCGAGGTCTGCTCACCTGCCCGGCCCACGGACGCGCGGGGCACACGTGCGGAGGGCGGGTGCGGCGTGAAGCCCTGCGCCCGCGTGAGCGATTTTCGCGAGAACAAAGCACCGGCGCTGACGGTCTCCCACCCTTCCTCAACCTGGGGTCCCCAGCGTGACCTTCCTCGGGGCCCGGGTTAAGAAGGGTTTTGTTTTTAAGCGTGTACGTTTTATGGCAATTCTGGCCATGCAATGCTGTGGGTTTGTGCGAGCGCCCCACGGGCGGAGCGCAGAGCAGCTCAGCCGCCCCGGAAACCCCGCCGGCCCACGCCCTGGCGACCGGTGACCCGCTGTCCATCACGCAGCTTTGTCTTCTCCGGAATGTCGTCTAGACGAGAGGGAACTTTGGAATGGTCGGGTGGAGATGGTAAAGGCACCACCAGGAAAGTCACCGAGAAGGGAGGAGGGACAGGGGAAGGGCTCCCTCCCTCAGCGCCATGCCTTTGGACAGCGCCAAGCTGTCGCTGTGCCAGCAAACTGCCCCTCTGACTGCTGGGTGGCATTCCATCCTATGGATATAGCCTTGTTCGTTTACCTCTTAGCCCCCTGGAGGACATTCGCATTGCTTCAAGTTCGTGACTTGCCAAATTTCTTCAGATTTTTTTTTCTACACCGCACCTCTCCTTCTGGGACGCCAATGACACAAGCGTTAGCACTTTTATTATTTCCCCACTGATCTACGGAACCGTGTTCATTTTGTCATTATTTTTTAAATTGCATTTTTTATTGAGATACAGTTCACATAACATAAAAGCCGACATTTAAAGGGTACTGGCCAATGGTTTTTAGAATATTCACCATGGTGCACAACCATCACCATGATTCCATTCCAGAACATTCCGTCATCCCCAAAGGAAGCCCCATACCTGTTAGCAGTCACCCATCGCCCTCTTCTCCCCCATCCCCTGGTGACCCCTAACCTACTTCCGGCCTCTATCAATCTGCCTCTTGTGGACAGTTCACGTAAATGAAATCGTACAGCATGTGGCTTTGCGACTGGCTCTTTCCTTTAGCATCATGCGCTCGAGGTCCACCCAGGGCGTGGCGTGTGCCAGGGTGCCATTCCCATGGCGTGGATAGACCACCCTTAAAAAAATCCATCCGTTAGTCGGTGGACATTGGAGCTGGTGTCACTTTTTGGCCACTATGGGTAATGCCACAGTGAATATTCATGTACAAGCTTCTGTGTGAACAAATGTTTTCGAGTCTCTTGGACCAAATTATATACAAAGGAGTGAAATTTCTGGGTTGTGTAGGAACTCTGTTTCTAATTTTTGAGGAACTGCCAGACTGCTTTCCACAACGGCCACGCCACTTGACACCCTACCAGCGGGGCACAAGGGACCCAGTTTCGTCACATCCTCACCGACATGTTTTCTCTTCTGTTTTCGACCACAGCTGCCCTAGTGCGTGAGCAGTGGCATCTCACTGTGGCTTTGACTGGCATTTCCCTGATGGCTAACGAGGCTGAACGTCTTATCATTGCCTGCTGGCCGTTTGTACATCTTCTTTGGAGAAATGTCCATTTGGATCCATTGTCCGTTTTTAATTGGATTATTTGTCATTTATGGTTATATTCTAGACACTACTCTTATCAGATATATGATTTGCAAATATTTCATCTTATTCTTTTCATCTTCTTGAGCATGTTCTTTGCAGCAAGAGTATTCAGAGGAGATGAAGTCTTATTTATCTGTTTTTCCTTTAATTGCTGATGCTTTTGATTTCATATCTAAGAATCTAAGTTCACAAAATCTTATACCTGTCTTTCCTCCCAAGAGTTTTATAGTATGAGCTCTTACACTGAGGTCTTCGAGTTCATTTTGAGTTGATTTTTATATATGGTGTGAGGTAGGGGTCAAAATGAATTGTTTTTGTTTTGTATGTGGATAGTCAATTATTCCTCCACTATTTGTTAAAAAGACTATTTTCTCCCCGGTCTTGGTCCTTGTAGAATGTCGACTGGCTGTGACCGTATAGGTTTATTTCTGGACTCTCGATTCTACTCTCTTGATCCATGCGTTGCTTCCCATGCCAGGGCCACTCTCTCAATGACTCTAGCTCAGTAGTAAGTTCTAAAATCAGGAAGTGTCCATCCTCCGCCTTTGTCCTTCTTTTCCAAGGTCGTTTCGGCTGTTTGGGTTCCCTTCCAACCTTACGTGAATTTTAAGACTCGTGTACCCCTTTCTGCAAAACAGATCTTCAGAGTTTTGATAAGTATCGTAGTGAAGCTGTAGGTCAGTTTGGGGAGTGTTGTCATCCTAACAAATATTAAGCCTTCCAATCCACGAACACAAGCTTGTCTCTCCATTAATTTAGATTTTTCTCCTTTCTCTCAACAGTGATTTGCAGTTTCCAGTGTACAAGTCTTGTATTTTTTTTTTTTTTTGGCAACACTTATTCTTAAGTATTTTATTCATTTTGATGCTCTCATGGAATTGTTTTCTTAATTCTACCTTTGGATTATCCATGGCTAGCATGTATGAATATGTCGATATTGTACCCTACGACTTTTCTCAGCTTGCGTATTAGCTCTAGTAGGATTTGGGGGGCTTATTTAGGGTTTGCTACATATGGAATCATGTCCTATGAGAATTGAGACCGTTGTATTTCTTCCTTTCCAATCTGGATGGCCTTTATTTCTTTTTCTTGCCTGACTGCTCTGGCCGGAACCTCTGGGACAGTGTTGCATAGTGGTGATGAGAGCAGACGCCTCACCTTGTTCCCACGTGTAGGAGAAAGCATCGGGTCTTTCACCACCGAGCACGATGTCAGCCTGGGACCCTCATGGACGCCCTTCCTCAGGTCCAGGCGGTTTTCTCCCGTTATGAGTTGATTGAGTGTTTTTATCACAACTAGGTGTTGGATTTTATGATCATTTTTTTAAATCTCTTTTTCTCTCTCGTTCACACTGAATCATTTCTCTTGCTCTATTTTCAAGTTCACTCCCTCATTCTTCTGTCATTTCTGCTACTATGCCTGTGCAAGGAGTTTATTTTGATCACCATATCCTTCAGTTCTAAATTTTTCATTTGGTTCTTCTCTCTGTTCTCTATTTCTTTGCCTAGACTTCCGTTCATGCCAACAGTGTTTGCCCTTTCTTCTTGGATTATTTTTTATAAGACTTGCATTAAAGTTTTCATTGGATAATTCCCACATCTGAGTCGTCCCGACGTTGACATCTGTTGGTGGTCTTTTCTCACCCACGCTGAAGTTTTCCTGGTTCTTTGTACGTCAAGTAATTCTGGACTGTATTCTGGACACTTAGAATATTATATCTGAGGCTCTGGGTCTTGTTTAAGTCCTACACAGAGTGTTAATATTTTTGTTTTAGCAGCCAATCGATCCAGCTGGGTCCAGCCTTCTGTGGGTTGTGGTTTTGACATCAGTTCCATTTTCAAAGCCTCTGGAGCAATGCCCCTGTGTGTGCACCACCCAGTGGCCAGTCCAGGACCTGGGAGGTCGTCTGTCCTTAGTCGGGTCCTCAACATCTGGGTTACAGTTGGGTGAAAACTGGAAGTTGCTGCCTGCTGAGGCACAGGCGTCTGAGAAACAAGAGCAGCTCCTTCCCTCCCTCCCCGGCCCCCCTTCTCCCTCCTGTCCTTCCTATTTGAGAATGACTTGGATGCAGTCATCAATAGCTCACAGCGTCCTTGACCCTTGACCTACGAGGGAAACCAGAAGAGAGATTCCATTCATTCGCTTACTCATTAATTCAGGGAATAGAGTCTGTGGGTTACAGTCAGACAGACCCGGGTTCCACGTCTGCTCTGTCCTGTGGGATCCAGGCCTGGGGCTCAGCACTCCTGCCGTCCCCCCTCCCCAGGGGCATGTGCTCGTGGGGCCTCACAGGTGCCCCCGTCACGGTCACGGTTATCCACGTGGGTGGGCACGTGTTTGCAAGAGCCCACACCACCCAAAGCAGAACCATAAACCCCCTGAGAGCAGGCACTGGGTCCGGCTTTACTCACCAGGGCCCCCTCCCCGGCACAGAGTGGGTGCTCCAATAATGATTAATTAAAAGCTTAGTTTGGGGCTATGGGAAGGGGGTTCTTTCTTGAACATTCCAGAAGGGCAAGGGTCTTCCCGCGACGCCCCTGGCAAAGCCCCCACCCACGCTGCCTGCTCCCACGTCATCAGCCACCTCGCAGCCCTCCTGCTCGTGCCCCCTGGGGTGCAGTCCCTCCTCCAGGCACCCGTGTCTGACAGGACGGGTCCAGCCAGCTGGTCCTGCCCTCCCTGCTTCCCACGCCCCAGGCTCAGCGTCTGGGTGAGCGTCCTGGGGCGGCCGCAACAAGCCCCCCACGCGGGGGCCTGAACGCAGGCATTTACTCTCTCCCAGTTCTGGAGGCTGAAGGTCCGAGCTGGAGGTGACACAGGGCCATACTCCCTCCAGAGGCCTCTTCCAGCCATTGTTCTAAGTCCTTTATGCATATTTGTTAGTTCAAGCCTAAGGACAGCTACACAAGGCAGGTGCTATTGCCAGCTACCTGTAGCTCTGTTATACAGATGGGAGGCCCAGGAGACTAAATGACTTGCCCCAGGCCACGTGGCTGGGGTGATGGGGTCGATGCAGGTTGTCCACCCTATTTCTTCCTTCAGACCCCTGCCTTCTGTCCGGTCCTTACAGCACTGGCACCAGGGAGACCCCTGTGAGTAAGCCCCCTCCCCACAAGCCTCGCCTTGTTCTTCACGAAGGGCCAGTGGGCAGAGCCTCCCAGGAGGGGGGATGGGGAGGGGCGAAGGCGGGGTGAGACTCTGCCTTTCCTTTCACATCTGAGCTGCCGCTGCAGAGAAAACGCGAGGGAGCTTCCGGGAACCACGTCTTCCCAGTGCCTTCCCCTCATCCTTGTCCTGCCAACTGGCCACTGAAGGGAATGGGAGATTCCCACGGGTGACTGGGTTCAGAAGCCCAGAGGGGTCAGAGAAGGAGGGGAGACAGACCCCCCTTTCTAGGGGCTCGAAGGGCCATGGGGAAGGGCAGACCTCCAGCTCCAAAGGTGTCAGCGCACCGACCTCCCAGTTCCTGCCTGTCTTCCTCCCTCCCTCTCTGCTCTTCTCTCCTCCCCCCTTTTGGTCCCCCCACTTCCTCCTCTCCTCTGTCTTTCCTCCCTCAGCTCCCTCCCGCCCTCATTCCTGTCCCCATGCGGTGGCCACTTCCTGCCACCAGTTCTTGGTTTGAGGAACGTGGGTACAGTCCCGGGCCCTGAGCTGGGCGCTGGGGAAGGGGAACGCGACCCAGCTGACGCAGGGGTGCTCCGCTCCCTAGCTCCCTCCCGGTCGCTCCCTCTGCCTGCCCTGCACAGCTCCCTGCCCCCTTAGTTCCCCCTCACCCCGCTCACAAACTTCCGGGGCCCTCGGGTTTGTTACCAGCGCAGAGGAGCGCGAGGCGCGCGGTGAGGGGCGTTGCACACACGGGGGACAAGCCCCGCTCGCTACTGTCTCAGTCGCACTGGAGTCACCGCTGGTCGCGCCGGGGGAGAAGGTGTGACGGTTCCAAGGACCGACCTGGTCCGGAGCAGCGGGACACGGAGCCCCCTTCCGCTACTCCTCGAGGAGGAAGGAAAGGACGAGGCGACTGCAAAGACACCTGCGTGCCGCACCCCGCGCGCTCGCGCCGGGATGCAGCCCCGGGCAGACCCGCGCGCGCGCGGAGCGGCCAGCGCCTTCAGCACCCCGGACAGCGCCGCGGGCGGGGTTCGCTCCCGGCTCCGCAGCGCAGCGCAGCGCAGCGCGCTTGGCCAGGGCCCCCGGGACCCCGTCCCTGTCGCCGCTCCGCGTGCCGCTCCGGACTCTGCCCGCCGGCCCCGCATCCCCGGGACTCCGCGGGCGCTTTCCCCGCCCGCGCCGGGGCCGAGCCATGCGCGCGGGCCCCGCCGCCTCTGGCCCCCGGGGCGCCTGGGCAGCCGCCGGCGCGGCGGACCCGGGAGAGGCGACGTGGCGGGGCTGCTGGCGCTGGCGCTGGCGCCGGCCGGGTCGCGGTGTCCCACGCGCCGGCGCTGCTCTGCTGCTCGCGCATCACGCGTCTTCCTGGTGAAGCTGTCGCTGCGCCCCCTGCTCCTGGTGGCGCTGCTCGGCAGAGCCCGCCACGCCGGGGGCTTCCCGGACACCTTCCGGCCGCCCAGCGCGGCGCCGATGGTGGTGGCGCTGAGCGCGGAGTAGTGGCTGTCGGCGACCCCGTGAGCCGCACGGCGCCTGCAAGGGCGCGACGCCGCCTGCTGCTGGCCTGCGTGTGGGGACGGTCGTCGGCCCTCGCATTCGCCGCACCGGCCAGCTCAGGGCTCGGCTGCAGCGGCGCCTTCGCGTCCGGCGCTGCGTCTGCCACGGGAGCGCAGCTCCAGGCTCCACGCCGAGGCTGGGGGGCCCCGGGTCACTGCCCAGCCTCACCTCACTCAAGGTGCTGCGGGGGGCGCTGGCCACTGCCTGCGCATGGACACTGCCACCATGCAGGTGCTCCTACTCCTTGACCTGCACCCCAGGCAACCGGCCAGCACGTCCCCGCCCCCACCCCAGCCCCTGGGGCCGCCCACCACCTGCCCAGGCGTGCGCAGGCTTGCGGGCTTACCCTCCGTGTTTCTGCACACCCTAGGGGCCGATGCTTCTCAGTGTCTGCGTTTGCCCTGTGGAACATGTGCCCACCGCACACAGGAGGTTTGTCCTGAGCAGAGGTCTGTGCCACCACCCTGCTGTGGGAGCAGTCGGCCACGCCCCTCCTGGGGCAGGTGGGTGTGGTTCTCCTCCCATTTCTGCCTTGCTGACGGGTGCCCCTGCCTGACCTGGGGTCTCAAGGTGGGAAGGGTCTGCCCGGTTCTGTTCTCACACTCCGTGGCGCGCATTCGCCCGCTGAATCTCCAGCTGGTGTCGGCGCGGTGGTGGGGGCAATGTGGGTCTGTTTCCGGGATCCCCATTCCACGGCCAGGTCCCTGTCGTGCATGGTCAGGCTCCCGGGACTGTCTCCACTCTGCCATCTTGGGCTGCGGCAAAAGGGTACCCTGATGGAAGTGACTCCTGGGAGGAGCTGATGGCCCTCAGCCTTGCTGAGCGGGGTCACCGGTGGCCCAGGCCACCCACCCAGGTGGAGGGAGCAGGCCTGGGGACGGTGCCAGGCTCCTGGGTTTGCTCGCACGAGGTTCTCCTGCGCTCAAGGGTGGCCTGCCCGGTCAGCCCATCTCCTCAGCTGCTGTGGTGTGTCAGGTGTCGTTAGGAGGGGCCCATGTCCCCACAGGCGGGGGGGGGGGCTCTGGAGCTTCCACGGGAGCGGGTGGGCTCTCCCCATCAAGCCCCTGAGGGCCCTTCAGAGCCAGTGCTCAGGACGTGAGCCATGTGGCTCTTGGGCACCTCACCACCTGACTCGGGGACACGGATGGGTTTCCCGTGGAACGAGCACCCCGCTTCCTCACGTGCAGCCGGGCAAAGGCCTCAGCGTTTACAACACCACAGCCAGCCGCAGTCAGGGGCCACAGTTCTCCAGGACCAGCCATGTGCCGTGCCTCCGTGCGTGCAGGTGTTACATGCGCACTCGTGTGTCTGTGTGTGTGCACACACGTGTGCACGCGTACATGCATGTGAGCACAGCTGTGGATGTGTAATTATGTGTGTGAGTGTGTGTGGGTGAGTGTAGGGGCGGATGCTGGGTTTCAAGGGCTCCTGCGTGTGAACCCATCCCGTGCATTTATTTTTGAAATTATAAATGAATAAGAAGGGAGCATGGCTTTCTGCCGCAATATTATGTTGATCGGCGGGTCTTACTTTTATTTTCACGTACATGTGCAAGGGCCCGAGTGTGTATGTGTGCATGTCTGTCTGAGTGCACACATGTGTGCGCGAGGAACAGAACAAGCCACGGGGCCCGCACGGGCACCTGGTTCCCCCCGTCCAGCTCTGAGACCAGGCAGCTCACACTCTCTTCTCTGTGACTCACTTCCCCAAGCCCGTCAGGGACAATTCGGAGAAAGCAGAGCCTCTGATGCTTGTCATGATGAAGCGATGGCCGTCTGTGGGGTGACAGCCTCCTGAGTGCCTGGCTTTGTGGCTGGGTCCAGGCGGGGCCCGCCTCGGTGGGTCCTCAATGGCAGGAGCTGCAGGTTGGCAAGAACGGCAGGTGTCTCCACAGAGGGTGCGGCTTCGAGGGAGTGAGTTGGGGCAGCACCCAGCTCTGTGTCCACCTGCCCACCTCCTCCCCTCCCCCACTGCCTGCTCCTGGAGGTGAGCGCTCTGTCCTGGCACACCTGGGGCCCTAATCTGCACGTTGACCGAATAAATGAAACCCACAGGCGACAACCAAGAAATAGGGAAGAGAAATCCCTGGTTCCCAGCGCTTTCGTCCCCCACATGCGCCTGCGCCCCCAGGTTACAGGTGCCTGTGATATTTCTCACCAGGGTAGAGTCACCTTCAAGTGTAAAATGATGGTGCAAAGGACAGGGAAACCCATGAAATCTATTCAGTCAGACGCCCCCACCCCAAGGAGAGGAAGATGACACTTATGCGATGTGGTCACATTTTGCGACCGCTCCTGCCGCTGCAGCTCCATGCTGTGGCAAGCATGAAACTGCAGAGCAGACGCCGCCCTCTGCCCGACACCGCTGACGTGGGGACGGGCTCCCCTCTCACACCCGAAGGGGCACCCAGTTTGATCAGGAGACTGCTCCAGTCCAAGCTGCGTCATGCCCATTAAGACAGAAGCCACTAGGACGATTGGATGCCAGCGCGGCAGGAATGGGTGGGCAGACACTCCCCTCTCCACCTCCCACCTCCTAACCTGGAGCTGCGGCACTTTGCCAGCATGTAGGGCTGACCCCCCCCAGGTTGCCCTATCTTTCCATCCCACAACCAAGCCGGGACCCCTTTCCCCACCCTCCCATCCCGGGAACCCCATTTGACTAGGGTAAGACAAAGAAACATGGTTTTGATCTCATTCAGAAACAGGCTGATGCCTCTGTCGTCCCTTTAATTATCACAGCCGGATGGGCATAGGACGCGGGCTCTCAGACATCACGGCCCCCTTTTGCAGAGAATGGACCAATCAATGTGGCCTTGGTTTTCGACGAGTCAGATGGGACATGTCCCCAGACGCTTGCTGTTACATACATCAGGTCTGGGACACTGAATGGGCTGGGAGAGAAAATACATCTCTCTCTCCCGGAGCATACCCGGCATCAAAGAGGGCTCGCGGATTTGTGGGTCTCACCTGTGGCCGTGTCTCCCTGTGGGTAGGTAGGTCATCGCGCATTAGGTTTCCATCCCAACCTGGGAAAATCTGTAAGTCCCCCCAAGAAAGACCCCATAACTTGCCAAATCTAGATGACCAAGGAGCATGACAGGGTGAGAATGGCCAGTCTCTATTTTTTTCCCCAAAAACACTGGGACTTCTGCCCAACCAGACATCCAGGCACGGGCTAAGTTTACTGCAACTTCATGCCATGGCTCTAGGCAGAGCGTTCTTCTCTTACATCAGGAAACGGCACAAATGCGGAAAGTAGTTCTCCAAAATCGAATGGCCGCTGACATCTTCACTGCCGCCCAGCTCCGGGTCAAAAGGTTTTGTTCCTCTCATCCCACACGTCGCCCCTTTCCAGCAGGACGTAGCCAGAGAGGTCATCGCTCGTTCCTTCAAGATCAAGGAATGATCAAAGGAGAGGAATTGTAACCGCACGGAAACTTCATTTCTTTAGCAGGTGCTTGGCTTAGCCCAGCAGGGCTCGATGCGCCCGCAGCCCCGCCACCAGCATACGCCTGCCTGTACGTCCGCCACGTGTCCACGCCTTTAACCACCAAGCCGTTTCGACTTAGTAGGTTCCGGTCAGCATCAAACTCACTTAAGAATAAAGCTTCAGTTGGGGCGGGGGTGAAAAAGGGGAAGGGATTAAGAAGTACAAATCGGTCGTTAAGAAATCGTCATGGGGATGTAAAGTACAGCGTGGGGACACAGTCAGTCATCGTAATAGCTATGTACGGTGCCAGATGAGCGCTAGGTTTATAGGGGGGATCGCTTCATAAGTTATACAAATCTCCAATCATGATGGTGTACCCCTGAAACTAATATAATATTGTATGCCAACTGTAATTGAAGAATAGAAAAATTATTAAAAGAGAAAAAAAAGAATAAAACTTCAGGTCTATCGACCGTGACCAAGGCACGATAACCTCAAACTAGAATAAGGTTTTAGCCAAACAAAGGTGACACCTTGGCCTCGGTTATGTTTCGGCTCCAGGCGTGGCTGACGTCACGGGCCAGAAACAGTGGGGCCGTCACAGGGCAGTGCCCCGAGAGTGGCCGGGGGGCCCAGGGGCTTCTGGGACAGAGAGGCTGGAGCCCAGGTGGACACAGGGCAGCGTGGGGCACCCAGGTCCCAGACCCCAGAGGTGCTGAAATGAGCAACAGGAGTCAATGAGGTGGAGCCAGGAAGGGGCCGAAGTCCATTTCCTGCATTTACTCCGTAACAGGGACTGTCGGTGTGACCCAGCCTCTGGGCTCAGTGGCTGGTCCAGAGTCTCAGGGCTGAGTGGCATCTGGCTCCAGGCTCCTGCCTCCCGGCACAGTTGGTGAAGGAAGCTCATAAAGGCACACGGCTCCTAAAGGTTGTCAGGTTGATGCGGCACTGCTGGGCTCTGGACCCCGGTGTCTGGCCAGCGTTGTCCCCAGGACTCAGGGCACGAGTACACCGATGGGCTGGGCTGCAGCTGTGGGGCTGTGAAAAGTGACCAGCGGCAGATGTGTGCACATCTGCATGGCAGAGTTGGCACCTGTGCAGCTCCGTGGAGGGAGGGTTCAGGGCCTCTGGATGGACCGCGAAGCGGTCGACCCTGGGAGGAGAGAGGGGCTCCGGGCAGACAGTGAGCTGGGATCCACCTTTCCCTCACCTTAGGGCCGAGGGTCCTGGGCCTCCCTCTTCCCAGGCCCCTCTGGCCTCCTGCCCAGATGGCTCTGGGTGGTGCAGACGTGGGCACAGGGGCAGGGAGCACGTGGGAAGGGGCCTTCTCCCTCCCTCGCTGTGGACAGGTCACTGGAGGCAGGGATGTCTGCCGTGTTGTCCCCCCATTTCATCTGGGGGAGGAAGCAGGGGGAAGGGGAGACTCGTGCCAGCACCGGGAGCAGCTGTTGTCTCTCGGACTGCCACATTTCACTGGAAACGGCCGGGCCCGCTGGGAGCAAACCAGGAGGGGCTTCTCCCCAGGGTGCAGATGGAGGCCAGGCTCCAGGGTGCATGTCGTTCAAGGCCACGGAGGAGCGGCCTGCCCTTCTGGGGCCCTAACGTCCCCACAGACCCTTGGGCAGCAGAGTGGAGGCCGGGCGGGCACTTCTCACTCCGCCCCGGGAGGGCGGCCCAGGGCCGGACTTGGCTGTCATCCAGCTGGGGTCGAGCTGGAGCGGTGCCCTCCTGTCGGGAACCGGGCTCGGAGCAGCCCGGGGATTGGAGGCCAGCTCGCAGCCGCTCAGGTGGGAGACTGGAGACGGAGGGGCGCCCCCCGGCCCCGGGGGCGGGGCGGTCCGCGGAAGGGCTGCGCCCGCCCGTCCGCCCCCACCCCCTGCGGGCCTGGCGCCGGGCTGTAACCCGACTCCACTCGTGGGGGGCGGGAGCCCGAGCGCGCTGCGCCCCGGCCCCAGGCCCGAGTGCCACATCACGGCGCCCGCAGCCCGCCGCCCACCATGCTGCCGCTGCTCGCCGCGCTGGCCGCCGCCGCCGCCGCCGCCGCCGCCGCCGCCGCCGCCGCCGCCTGGCCCGGGTGCGAGCCGGCCTGGGGCCCTGCGGGTAAGGCGGGGCGCGCAGCGCCGGGAAGCCGGGAACTTCACCCCGCACTACCGGTGGCCCGGGAGAGGTACCCCGGTGGGCGCCCTGAGACCTTGGACTGGTGGTCTACCCATGAGGAGGCACTGGGCTCTCTGAGCGCATGGAGCCTGGGACCCCAGGGCGCAGCGCTCGGGCAGCTGAGGGTAGCGGAGGGACACAGGACCCCCGCGTAGTGTTCTGTCCCCGGGAAGGGACAGCAGGCGAGGCACAGTGCAGTTGGGGTCTGAGGGGGCAGGTGCCAAGGCTTTGCGTGGGGGAGAGGCCATCTGAGGTCCCCGGTCCTTCCAGGAAGGAGGTGGCCTCCGGGCCGCAGCAAACTTTTGAGCCCTCCCTCCCAACTCGCTGTGATGTGGCTGCAACGTCTCCGGAAGTGGGCGCCAAGGGCCAGCGAGGGGGTGCAGCCCCCGCGGGGACTGTTGGGGGCTGGTGGCTCCTGGAAAGCTCTGGGGAGGGAGAGGGGCGGGACCCAGGAAGCCCTCAGGGTGTGCGCCTGCCAGTGTGAGCCACCTGGGAGTGGGGCGTGTGGCTTTGCTGGGGTCCTGGTCACCCCACCATGTAGCGGGCCTGTTTCCCTTCATATTTAAAGGTGGGGTTGCACCTGTCTGCTGTCCTCAGGGTCCTTATCAGCAACGGACATCTGTGCCTCTGGAGGGGGGTCTGCTTGCGCACAGGGTCCCAGGGTGTCAGATTCGGAATCTCTCCAGTGTCCGTTTGCTGGATACCAGACCAGGCCCCAGCAGACGCAGGCTCGCTTGAGAGTTCCGCCCTTCCCTTTTCTCCCAGCCTGGACTTTCGCCTCTGGCCCCCTCTCTCCTCCTCCCTCCCCTCCTTTCTGCAGAAAGGTCCAGGCTGGGCACGCAGGTGCACGTGTGCACGCACTTAGGTGAGTGTGCACCCGCAGAAATGAATGTGCGCGCGCAGGTGTGTATGTGCACTCAGGTGTGTATGTGCACTCAGGTATGAATGTGCGTGTGTGTGCACACAGGTGAGTGTGTGTGCATGTGTGCTTGTGTATGTGTGCAGGTGTGTGTGCATGTGTGTGCATGCAGGTGTGAGTGGGTGCATACAGGTGTGTGTTTGTGCGTGTGCAGGTGCAGGTGCATGTGTGTGCATGTTCAGGTGTGTGTGCATGCAGGTGCAAGTGTGTGTGTGCACGTGTGTGTGTGTAGCTGTGTGTGTGAGCAGGTGTGTGCATACAGGGCATGGATGGAATTTGCAATGTCTTGGACGGACTCTCCCTTGGACATTTGAGACCCTAGGAAATGTCTAGAACCGTAGGCCTCCTCCTCCAGGAAGCTCTCTCTGCTTTCTCTGGCCGGTCTTGCCAGGGAGTACTGCAGCCCTGTCCTCTGGAGGCGGCAGGCAGGCCACCCGTCCTCACCGCCCTCACCACCTCTAGAATAAATCCTTACCCTAGACCCATCCTCCGTCCTCACCTGTGTGGTCCATAGAAGCCAAGTGCCTTTTCCAGCCCCCAGACAGACGTGGGCAGGCTGGGCAGCTTGAGCCCAGGCTGCTAAATCTAAAGACGATAGTCCGGCCCCATCTCACACGCCCCAGGGGCCCAGAGCCAGCCTGGACCCGTCTCTTCCCTCAGCCCTGTTCTGTGCCTGATGGAGGTCTCCAGGTTTTTATGGGGAGCTAGGGTCTGAGGTGAATTTCATGCTCCTAGGTCTGGATTCAAATTCTGACTCCTCTGCTCTGCTGTGTGTCCTTGGGTAGATGACCCGACCATTCAGGTTTCTCATCCCTTAGAGGCCGCCTGTGCTGGTCTTTAAGCTGGCCAGCCTCAGGTCAGCCTCCCTCTGGCTGTTGAAGAAATGCTGACACCTTGTGGTCAAGAGGTGTAATGGTCACGTGCTGACTGCTGGAAGTGGCCTTTGGACCAGAGCCTTCCAGCAGAAGGATGCCGGAGGCCACATGTGTAATTTTACATTTTCTAGTAGCCACACTAAAGAGGTTTATAAGAGATGAGTGGTTACCTTTAATAACAAAATTTATTTAACCCAATGTATCCAAAATATTGTTTCAGGATTTTTCCCTTAATATAAAAATTATTAATGAAATATTTTATTATTATTATTATTATTATTATTATTATTTTTTGGTACTAAGTCCAAAATCTGGTAATTTACAACTACAGCACATATTGGTCTGGGCTCACATAATTTCACGTGCTCAAGAGCCACAGGTGGCTCAGGGCTGTCACACTGGGCCATGGCCAGAACAGCTGGTTCCTCTCTCGTCCCCACCCAGCCACTACGTCCCTGGAGGCAGACCCTGGGACTCGCCTATTGTTATGGTTTGAATTGTGTCCCCCATGTATGTTGAAGTCATTATGCCCAGTACCGCGGCTGTGACTTTATCAGTTATTGCAAATACAGACAGATTAAAGTGTGGTCGTGCTGGCTTGGGGCGGGTGCTGGATCCCACGGCTGGTGTCCTTGGAATAAGAGGGAAATTTGGACACAGACACGCCAGGAAAGTCGTGTGAAGACAGAGGCCACGGGGGTGGTGGTGACGTGGCCACAAGCCGGTGCGGGCCCGAGCGCCGCTTCATGCGGTTTGAGAATTTCGTGGGAACTAGTCGCTGGCGGCTGGGACTGGACCGTGTTGGGCGTGTGGGCTGCACGGCAGGCGGCAGACGCTGGGGCGCGTGTGCCGGGCGCTGCGGTCAGCCCACCCCACGCGGGCCGTCGTGCCTTCGGCGAGCCACGTGACCTCTGTGAGACTCAGTGTGCCGTGGGGGTGACCGACCGCACGGACGTCAGTGGGTTGGGGTGAAGACTGAGGTGAAGCCGGTGCGGGGCCAGCGGGGGCTGGGCGTCCGGCGGGCATCCGGGAGCCGCCGTCAGACGGGGTGGCCGCCTGCGGTGCATCGCTTGGGGGACGACCACGGCAGGATGGCACCCCAACAGCGCTGGCTTTCTCTTCCCAGGTGGCTGCCACAGGCCGTCGGCCTCGGACAGCGGTACGTACATGGCCAGCCCGCGGGGTCCCTTTACGGGCGCGTTCAGAGAGCTGGGGCCCCGGCTCTGCAGTGTGAGCTGAAACGCGGCCCATCGTCAAACCCGGACTGCTTGCCAGGCTGCTAGAAATGAGACAGACGAGCAAGGGAGGACCTTCCCTCCGCAGCCCGGGCCCTGCTGCTCCTGCTGGCCTGTCCCCTCCCTTGCCCCTGCTCCTTGGAGTCCCCCTCTGACCCCCGAGGTCCGAGCTTGAAGTGTGCACCTCGTAGTCACTCGTGCTCCTCCACTGGCTCTCAGCCGCTGGCCCACAACCGCGGGCTGAGTCCGGGCCTTGGCCAAGCCCCGCCCCTGGGCCGGGCCCCGCCCCTGGGCCAAGCCCCGCCCCTGGGCCAGGCCCCGCCCCTGGACCAAGCCCCGCCCCTGGGCCCGCGTTTCCTCCTTCGTAATCAGGTTGAGAATGTGACCCCATGGGATGCTCGCCGGCCAGCTGCGAGTATCTGGTGTATTCTAACTGGAGGGGCTAGATTTTTTGAAAAAGCAGGAATGTATTTTTCCAGTACGGAAGTCAGTGACGCCCCGGATGCAGAAAACCCTAGGTGGGCTGGTCCCTGCTCCCATTCCACGGGTGTGGGAGCGGAGACCCAGAGCGGCCTCCCGCCGGCTCTCGCTTCCTCCGGAGGTGCCCTCGTCCTGGTCCTCCCTAGCCAGGCTGTGGGGGCCCCTCCCTTCCGGCCCTGGGCCTGGGTCGGCCTGCTTGGGGGGAGCGGGCTCTCAGTCAGTGTGTGCCGTGACCATGGGTCCTCGTGGGCGGGGCGCCCTGATGACCCTGCCTCCCCGCAGCCACGTGCGTGGACCTGCAGCTGCAGACCTGCAGTGACGCCGCCTACAACCAGACGGCCTTCCCCAGCCCCCTGGAGCACCGGTCGCGGGAGGCGGTGGAGGCCAGCTCCGAGTACGTGCTGCTGAGCGTCCTGCACCACCTCCTGGAGGGCCAGTGCAACCCCGACCTGCGGCTGCTGGGCTGCGCCGTGCTGGCCCCGCGCTGCGAGGGCGGCCGGGCGCGCAGGCCGTGCCGGCACGTCTGCGAGCGCCTGCGGGAGGCCTGCCGGCCCGCCTTCGACGCCATCGACATGGCCTGGCCCTACTTCCTGGACTGCGGCCGCTACTTCGGGGGCGAGGAGGAAGGCTGCCACGACCCCCTGGAGCAGCTGCGGGGTAAGCGCAGGCCTGCGGGCCCGCCGCCGGGTGTCCGCGTGGCCCAGAAGGACAGCCGCGTCAGAGCGGGGGCGCGCCTCCGCCCGGGAGCCCGGCGGGGCTGCGGGTTGCGCGCGCATGGCTGCCGGGGGGGGGGGGGAGGGCGGGTCCTGGTGCAGCCCCGCCCCCTGCCGACCCCCGTCCCCACCCTGGAGAACTGTGCACGGGCCCTCGTCTGGCGTGGGGAGGGCACAACCCCCACAAGGCCAGGCCTGAAAGGTCACACATGGGCTGCTGGCTAGCAGTCAGACTCCTCAAAGTGGGGGAACGTGAGGTCCATGGGGCCCCGTGGACTCATGGCAACTGCGGGGGCTGCAGGGAGATCGGCTTTGGCTTCTCACCTGTGAACAGACCAAAGGAGGTAGAGGGGGCAGCCCTGGGTGGTGGTGAGCCGCTGATCTCGGGAGGTGTGGGAGGCAGTCCCAGAGGGCTGCTCGGTGGTGGTGCTGCAGGTGGCGAGGATAGCGAAAGCCCAGCACAGCAGCCGGCCATGCCAGGTGCCTCTTGTGCCTTTACCCCGTGCCTGCCATCGGAAGCGGGCAGGGAGGAAACCTGGAGAGTGGCCACGGCGCCACCCATGGCCGCCTGGCTAACGGACCTTTTTTGAGCGTTGCCATGGCGAATGCTCTCTCTGTGCTGTCCCAGACAGCGGCCACTAGTGACATGTGGCCACCGAGTGCTTGGAATGTGGCTGGTGTGACCCAGGATCTAAGCTTTGACTTTATTTGACTTTAATGAGCTTAAGCGTAAATGCAAATAGCCATGTGGGGTCCGTGTGTGCCACCGGACGGTGTAGGACAGGACCTGCTTCCGGCCTCCCACGCCCCCACGTCGCGAAGCTAGTGGTGAGGTTTTCATGACCTGGTGCGGAGCGCCACACACGTGGGTCTCGTTTAAACCCCATGAGTCCTAGTCACCGCCCCGTGGCGCGGAGGACACTCCGGGAGGCAGTGGCAGCAGCGGGGTCATCAGCGCCTGCCCAGCACAGCTGGTGGGAGCCAGGGGGTGGACTGACCCATCAAACCGCCAGCAAGCACTTCCTGTGTGCGGGACTCATGCTGGACACCGAGCGGGGGGACACAGAGGTGCATCTGGGCTGGCCTCTGGTGAGCCCAGGGTTCCACCGGCTGGCTGTGCATGGGGCTGAGAGCCTGGGGCTGGCTCTGGGGTGGGGGCTCCGTCTCCCCCACGGCCGCCGTGGGGCTGCAGGGGGTCCGCGGGCAGCGCCGCGTGGGCAGACGGGAGCCATCTTCATGTGCAGAGGCAGGAAACAGGCCGGGCGGGGGCAGGGCAGGGCCGGGCCCAGAGGAGGGAAGCCACACTCTCCGCCGGCCAAGGCCGCCACCCCTGGGAAAGCCCGTGGACTTGGCTTGAAAGAGATTATTTTGGGCAACTCCGCCACCAAATTGCTGGGTCCGTCTGCTTGCTTCCTCCTCGAAAACCATTTTGAGCAGAAACGAAACCACAGGGCAAGTGAGACACTTGGGGAAAGCATTAACTGTTACAGTCCCTCCAGGACCCGCCTGCAGGGGTCCATGCAGAGACCCCAGGGAGCGAGCTGGGCAGGGTGTGACCAGGGCCGTCCACCGGGGCGGGAGGGCCATCTGGCCATGGATTGCGCTGGAAAACATCCGTCCCCCAGACCTGGGGGTCCAGGAGTTTCTCTTGAGGAAGCTTTTGAAAGCGTGGGTGAAGCTTCCCCCCGCACCCTCCTCCCCCATGCTCCCTGTCCCGTGGGAACGTGGGGACGGCAGCCCGCCCTTGGCGTCCTGGGCGGTGTGAAGGCAGGCAGCAGGAGCCTCCCAGGGCTGCTCTTGCCTGACCGGGGCCGCTGACCCTGTTCCCGCCTGGACGCTGGGTGAGAGGGCGGATGGAGACCTGCCCGGGAACAGGTGCCCGCAGGAGGCTTTTCTTCGGCCGAGGGCTCTGTAGGCCCGTCTTTACTTCATGCTCTGCTCTTCAGCATTTATCAAATTTCCTAAGTAGCTACGTTTCGCTTTAATTCATAAGTACGTTAGGAACTGTGCCGCTTTGTACATCCGTTGGGTGCTGTTATCAGCTGTCGAGACTAAGTATTGTAGAGGGATTTTTACTTTAAAACATAGACACAGTGGTTGGGGAGCCATCGCAGGGTACCCCATGGGCCCCAGCCCCCCAGTTGCTGCAGTGGGGTGGGGTGGGGGGCGAGGGCACCGGAGCCAGCAGGGTCCCAGGCAGCCATGGGGAAGGCCGGCGTGGGCAGGCAGCAGCCATCGGCGGGTGGGTGGCGGCAGGCCTGAGCCTGAGCCCGGCGCCCGCATCTCCCCAGGGGGCCTGGACGCAGAGGAGGCGCCGCCCTCGGGCCTGCCGCCCACCTTCCTCCACTTCACGCACCACTCCTACGCCCAGATGGTGCGCGTGCTGAAGCGGACGGCAGCCCGCTGCGCGCACATCGCCAGGACCTACAGCATCGGGCGCAGCTTCGACGGCAGGGAGCTGCTGGTCATCGAGTTCTCGGGCCGCCCTGGCCAGCACGAGCTGAGTAAGCCGCCGCTGCCCTCGCGCCCACGGGAGGCCTGGCCTGTGAGCCCCTGCCAGGACGGGGTCTGGGCCCATCGGCCTGGGGTCAGAAAGCCGGGGTCTGGGATCCTAATCAAAGGCCTCAGTGTTTGGGGAACATGGTGCTGGCGAGTCCTTGGACCCAGCACAGCCAGGGAGGGGACACCACGCTCCAGATGTGGGACTGTGAGACTCAGGGAAGAGAGGCGACTTGCCCTAGGTCGCACAACCAGTACGGCTGCCAGGCTCCCAGTCTGTTTTTCACATAACCCATTTATCCATCCATTCACCCATCCACCTACCTCTCCGTCTGTCCATCCGTCCGTCCATCCGTCCATCCATCCATCCATCCATCCATCCGTCCATCCATATTCCCGCCCACCCACCCGTCCATCCACCCACCAGCCTGATGGTCCACCCACCCATCCATCTATCCTTCCTCCCTCCCTTTTATCCAAGGGCCAACTGCATTCCAGTCTAAGCAGCAGTGTATACTTTAACATAAATTACAAACATAAAGAGTAGCTGTCGGTGAAATTCGCACAGGCTGACGCCACCACGTATTATTATCGGTGAATATCCTTGATCGTCATGCTACTAGTTATGGCTAAACAGGACACATGAGTGCCACAGAAGTGCCGGCATCAATGAGACCTCATCGACGGGGTCGAGCCAAGTTTGAACAGGTCCCAGAACATCCGCCCCCTCCCCCGCCCGTGGGCCCTCGAGGCTGTGGGGAGCCGGGGCTCCAGGGTGACCCCCACGTCACTGCGTCTCCCCCCAGTGGAGCCCGAGGTGAAGCTCATCGGCAACATCCACGGCAACGAGGTGGCGGGCCGGGAGATGCTCATCTACCTGGCCCAGTACCTGTGCTCCGAGTACCTGCTGGGCAGCCCTCGCATCCAGCGCCTGCTCAACTCCACCCGCATCCACCTGCTGCCCTCCATGAACCCGGACGGCTACGAGGTGGCAGCCGCGGAGGTGCGTGTCCCCGGCCACAGGGACAGGGCTGTTGCCTCTGCCACCCCTGGTCTCCCACTGTTTCGCTAGCATTTGGGGAGGGTCTGTGCGCCCCCCCCGGCCTCCACCCCGTTCTGGGGGACCAGGAGTCAGCAGGCATCAACCTTGGCGAGTCCTGGTTGGACAGAGGGAGGACAGACCCTGATGATTCTGCGACGTGTCACAGAGGTGACATGTGCTATGGAGAAAAAGGATGGTGAAAACTGGGAGCAGAGAGAGCTGGCTGGGGTCGGGGCGCTGACCTGCAGGGGGTTGAGGGGGCGCTCCAGGCAAGGGGAGCAGCCAGCGCCAGGCCCTGCAGTTGGAGGGTCAGCGAGGGGGCGGAGAAGGTCAAAGGCAAACGGGCTCCCAAGTCCATCTCCTAAAGCCAGAGAGGAGCCTCCACGCCCACCTCTGGGTCCGCCTGGCCTGTGGCACCCTCCGGAGCATCGGGGTGGGCGTGCTGACCCCGGGTGGGCTGGCCGTGGTTTCAGGGTGCCGGCTACAACGGGTGGACGAGCGGAAGGCAGAATGCCCAGAATCTGGACCTGAACCGCAACTTCCCCGACCTGACCTCTGAGTTCTACCGCCTGGCCTCGTCCCGCGGCGCACGCACGGACCACCTCGCCATCCCCCAGCACTACTGGTGGGGTAAGGTAGGCGCCGCCCCCGCCACGCCCGCCCGCAGTCACGCGTCCGTCCGGGGGACCCTCAGGTGCGGTCTCCCAGGACAGCAGAGCCTGGCAGTTGAAGTCTTACTCTCTGAGCCTCAGTTTTCTGCCCACAAAACGGGGATAACTCCTTGCCAGGTATTGGTGGTTTTCAGGGAGCAGGTATTGAAACCGCCGAGAGCTTGGTAGGTGCTCAGGGTCAAGTGCCTGGGGGGCTGCCTGGAGAAAGCGACATCCCCAGGACTGGCATGTGTGAAAGCTGGGTGGACAAGGCCCACGAGTCGGGCATCAGCCCGGGGTGGTCAGCGGGCGTGCTCGGGCCTCAGGCCGCCTCGTCTGTCCTGGGCAGGTGGCCCCCGAGACCAAGGCCATCATGAAGTGGATGAGGACCACCCCCTTCATGCTGTCCGCCAGCCTGCATGGGGGTGACCTGGTGGTGTCCTACCCCTTCGACTTCTCCCAGCACCCCCACGAGGAGAAGATGTTCTCCCCCACTCCTGACGAGAAGGTGAGGGGTGGGTGAGGGGGTGCAGGGGCTCTGCGGGGTGCGGGGGGTGCAGGGGCTCTGCGGGGTGCGGGGGAGGCGGGGTGCAGCTGGTGCCCTCAGGCTGGCCTGGTGTCAGTCCTATTTTGGGCCCAGAGAGTTACTGAACCATTAAGAGCCTTCAGGGCTCAGCTCCACAGCCCCCTCCTCCAGGAAGCCCTCCAGCCCAGCTGGAAGCAGCCCCTCCCTCCTCTGGCGGCGCCCCACCTGCATCAGTGCCCTGGCTGAGTGACCTTTCATCCGGCCACCTGGTGTTTTGTCTGAGAGAAGGTGGTTCCGGGAGGCGCCAGCAGAGGGCAGTGCTGCAGCGCGCGTGGCGCCCGCCAGGCTCGCGGCCCCGCCCCCGGCCCGGCCCCGCCCCTGTGGGCCTTGCGGGCGGGGTAGGGTCCCGCTCCCTGAAGTGGGGGTGCAGTGGGAGTTCTAGCCTGCTCCTCACCTGGGCCCTGGGGAGGCGCTCCCCCCCTCATTGAGTCCGGCAGCTGGCACAGGCCTGGGGCCCTCAGGGTGCCAGGGTGTGTGCTCAGAGCTAGTGAGCACCCCCAGGGGGTGGCTGGGTGGTCTCCCCCAGGGCCCTGGCCTTGGCCCTCTGGGCTGGGCCAGGCCCGTGTCCCCTGGGCAGCAGGGGCCCCTGGGCGCTAGGCTCAGGATCTCTAATCCCGGAGGCAGACATGTGAAGGGGTTCCGGGGGCGGGGTCCACCTCAGCCAGTCCCAGCGGAATCAGATCCTGAGCGTCTTCCCCACCAGCCGCCAGTCGCTGACCAGTAACCCTCAGCCCCTCAGCCTGGGGTGGCCTCTGTGGCAACCAGGGCCCCAGGAGCGGTGCCGGGGGGGAGGAGCTGATGTGGGGCTGCCCAGGTGTCCCAAGCCGCCCCCCGGACTTCCACGGGACCCTCTGAGCAACGGCCAGTGCTTCAGGGTGCCTGAGCCTCCCTTGCCCCCCACCCCCGGTGGGCCTGTTCCCACTCCCGAAGTCCCTGCCCACCACCCCCCGCCCCGGACTCCTGGCCGCAGGTGGCCGGTGCTGACCGCGGCTCCGGGGCGGCAGGGACTGCTGGCAGCGTGGCAGTCCCCTGTCTGCCGACCTGGGCGACTGAGGGCCTGTATTTTGGGCGCTTGGTTTGTGTCCATGGGACTCACTGAAGCTGCAGTCTCACCCGGGAGAAACTGGGCCCACCTTGCCCCAAACCTCAGGGCCAGAAGAGAACCTCGCCCTGGCTGGAGCAGCCCCTGCATGGGACAGACGGACGGACGGCTGAGGCCTGCCTGACGGGGACTTGGGGCTCTGCCTGGGGTGGGGAGCGCTGGGCGGGGGAGGCCGGCAGGGGTGGGGCCTGCACGGGGGGCTCCTTGCCACCCGCCCCCCGCAGCGGCAGGAAGCACTTTATGAGCCGCGCCTTGCACGGCCCCCTCCCAGAGGAAGTCCACGGCGTACCCACCACACACGCTCTCAGCTCCGCCGTCTTCCCCCTGGGCCTTTGCGAGCACCATGCCGTCTGTGTGGACTCTGTGCCCTCTGCTCCCTGGACGGCGGGTGTCCCTTACGAGGCCCCTCAGGCCGGCGGCGCCTCCACTGTCCCCAGCATCTGCAAGGCCTCCTGCAGGGCGCCCACTTCTGGTCTCGGCCAGGGGGAACCTCTCTGGGGGTTTTCTTTCCAGATGTTCAAGTTGCTGGCCAGAGCCTACGCCGACGTCCACCCCATGATGATGGACAGGTCGGAGAACAGGTGTGGGGGCAACTTCCTGAAGACCGGCAGCATCATCAACGGGGCCGACTGGTACAGCTTCACGGGAGGTGCGGTCCGGGCCGGCGGGGGTGGGGGCGTGTGGGGGCCCCTGCTCGGTGTCTCCTGCAGCAGCTTTGTCTGGGCCTTGCTTCTGGAACAGTGCAGAGCGGCAGACACTTCCCGGGTGGGGAGACTTCTGCTCAGGGGACGGGGACTTGGGGCGTCCACCGGCTTTAGTCCTCGTGACTGTCTCGGTGGGATTCGCGTGTGGAGGTGGCGAGAACGGGACCTGGGACTTCCATGGCCACGTCTGTTGTGTTTAGTGAACCCGTCGGGGTCACGAGTCCACCTGTGACCGGTTCCTTTTTGCCTTTTGGGGGTGACGTAGGGTTGCCTAATGGAGCGCAGGCCCTCCAGTTAAATTTGGATTTCAGATGAATAACGAAGAATTTTGTAGCACTGTGTAAGGACGTCCCAAATACTTCAGGCGCTGTATGTACCCCAAAACTTCATTCGTTGTTTCTCTGAAACTCCACCGAACCTGGGCGCCCCGCAGTTTCGTTTGCCGACGCCGTGCTGGGTGGAGACGGCTCAGGGCAGGGGTGCGTGCGGCATCCGGTGCCGTGAGGGCCCCCTGGGCTGGGCCTTGCACTCCGCACCCCTCGTCACCTCGCACTGTTGGTGTTGCGTGGCGGGCGGGGAGCGGGGAGGCTCAGACGACGGAAGGACCTGCTCCGGTCCACACCGCAGGCCCCGCCTCTGTCATCCTGCGTGGGCTGGGGGGCGGGGCGGCCCCTTCGGCTCCCGCTCCGAAGCCAGTTCGCCCCTGCCCAGCGGACTTCCCACCCGGCACGCGGGGGCCTCTCCCGGTGGGGGGTGACGGGCAAAGCGACTTGTCTGCAGCGGAGAACCCAGGCTCGAGGCTTCCGTGACTCCTGGGTCGGGCTCCGAGTCTCAGCCACCCCCCGTCATCAGGGCCCCCCACAGCACCGTGGCCCGGGGCCAGCGTGGGGCCGGCGGCCGGGGCCAGAGGGGCAGAGGGTCGGGACTGCGATGCACTGTGGACCAAGGGCGTGAAGTCGGTGACAGCGGCCGCTGAGTAGCGGGGCTCAGAGGGGCCCTGACTTCGAAGGGCACGGGGTCTCCCGGCTGCTCCTGACAGCGCCTCCCACCTGGGCCGCGGGCCTGGCCCAGGGGTGCAGCTTCTGCTAGATGGGAAACCCCAGAGGCAGCTGGGGAGACGCGGGCGGGGCGGCCGTCAGCCCAGCGGCCCCAGGGCCTCCCTCCGGCACCCCAATGGCCGGCCGGCCAGCCTGCTGGGCCGTGTCCTCCGTGGGGACAGAGGCGACGGGACTGTCCGGTAGATGGGCATTATCATCGGCGGGGTCCAGGCTGGGGGAGGGCCTGCTGTTCAGCCCCTGGGGACACGTGTGACAGCCACGTGCTGCCAGCTTCTTACTGGAGGGTGGTTCGGTCCTTACCTGCCGAGGGGCCACGTCGGATGGTAGGTGAAGCCGCTCCCCGGGGCGCCAAACCGCCTGGGTTCGCCCTGCAGCTCCGTTCTCCCGCTGTGGGGCCCGCGTGCCCGGGGGGCAGCTGCGACGTGCGGGGCGTGGGGGGCGTGGGTGTGGCGCTCACTCAGTGCCCCCCCCCCCGCAGGCATGTCGGACTTCAACTACCTGCACAGCAACTGCTTCGAGATCACGGTGGAGCTGGGCTGCGTCAAGTTCCCGCCCGAGGAGGCCCTCTACACGCTGTGGCAGCACAACAAGGAGCCGCTCTTGACCTTCGTGGAGATGGTGAGCCTGGGCCTCGCTCTGGGGCTGGGGGCGGGGCGGACTTGGGCCCTGGCCAGCGCCCGTGCGCTCACAGCTGTAGCTCACGCGTTCACTGGTTGGCCGGCCACCCATTCGTTCTCCGTCCATCCGAAGCCCCTCCGGCCGCCTCTCCTCCCACAGGCCGTGCCCTTGGGGGCGCTGTGGTCCCCACGAGGCACCCATTGGGGCCCCAGGTAGAGCGGGTCTCAGAGCTTAAAGGGGCGCCGTCGAACAGGGGCAGTGCAGGGGCCGGGCCATCCTGGGGAGCACCTGACTCAGCCTTGAAGGCCCCAGGGTGTCTTGGAGGAAAGAATAGGGGAGGGGCGATGGGACAAGGAGAGGTCGGGCAGAGAGGGCGGTGTGTGATGGTCGCTGTAGCGCCCAGAAACAGTGGGGTGGGCAGCAAGTGGGGGCCTCGGAGGACGTGTCTGAGTGACGCCTCACTGGCTTGGAGACCCGCGTCTCCCAGGGGTCTGGTGACTGAGCAGGGAGTGGGTGCCGCCTCCCCTCGCCCCTGCACCTCGGCCCCCCAGCGTGGCCCAGGGCCGAGGGGTGCCGTGGGTTCTGAATGGGGGAACGTGCCTGAGAGGGACGCAGGGAGTCAAAATGAGGGATGACAGTGGTTTCGTAGAAGCCTCTGCTGTTTTCGATTTGGGGCACTTTTAAGAGTCGTGCCGACGGCGTGTGGGGACAAAGCCGCCCTGCGGAGCAGGCTGTCGGGAGGAGCAGCCTCGGCCGGAGGCAGCAGTGCGGGGTCGTGGGTGCACAGCGCCCCACAGTCGGTGCCCCCACACGTGGCAGCGAGCCCTGACACCGTCCTGGGCGGTAGGCTGGCTGCCCCACTTTATAGACAGAAGGGCGGGGTATGGGGATGGCAGTGCTGGTGCGGGGTCCCTGGGCCGTGCACGGGCTCCCATTCCTGGCCCTGAGTGACGCAGCCAGAGGAGTCAGATGGTCAGAGACGGATGGGGCCTGTCCCTTTCCACCCAGCACTGGCCAGAGCTCAAATTCCGACCTGCCCGCCCGAACCCCAGATCGGGAGCCTCCTCCAAGCAGGGCCGGGCAGAGCCTCTCCGGTCAGCGGCTGCAGCAGCAGGAGAAAAGCCAGGACGATACCTGGACGCTGTTAGCGTTGGGCTCTTTTTCCGGCTGAGCCGCTGGCCTCTTGCTGCTGGGGCGCGTCGTCATTCACCGGTGGCCCCAGGCCAGACCTGCTCGTTGCATTTTACGGCCGTCTGGTGAAAATGAGTTTGAAGGAGCCTTAAGTGGAGCTGGGATCTGTCGAGGATATTGTTAGTGAAGTCTCGGATGTGAAGATTTAATAGCGGTGCCGTGCTGTGGAAGGCGGGGTGCCCGGGGGCGACCCCCCAGAGCGCCCGGCCTGGCCGCGTGATAAGGATCGAGTCTGTCGGGGCCACTGAGGCCACATTCACAGTGATGCTGACCAGGCCTTGGGTGGGCGTCTCTGTCTCCGTGAGCCGGGAGGGGCGTGTGCACGCTGCCACTCGGGTGCGTGCCCTGGTTCAGGAAGGTGACACCTGAACCCCAGAGCAAGGCCTGAGCGAAACCCTGTGCGAGCTGGCGTGAAGGGGTCCCTGCTGTGTGCCTGACCTCTGCCCTCGGGTCGCGGGGAATGGGGGCAGTAGCGATACCACAGTGAGGTCGGGGCTGGGAGGGTGGAAGCCCAGGACCGTGGGACCCCAGGGGGGTCTCTGATAGGTTGGTTATCAGGGAGGGCTTCCTGGAGGAAGGGGAATGTGAGCTGAGTCTCAGAGCGGGAGAGAAACGGGCCTCGGTGAGGGAGTGGACGGGGTGTCGGGGCAGCACCGAGGTGGATGTGGAAGTCTCCCGGGGGACCGATGTCACCACGCTGAGTGTCCCCTCCGACCCAGCCATCCTGGCCCCGTCTGACATGACCCATGGTCCCCGGTTCAGCCCCACAGGGCAGGGGCGGCTTGGCTTGTTGACTGAACTGTTTTCATGAGGAACGCGAGTGGCATCAGGCAGTCGTGGTGGGGGCTTCCCTCCCGGGACACGCAGCGGCCGAGCCCGACTGCCGGGCATGTCCAGGGGCCGTGGGCCAGCTCACACTGGTGGGGGGACGCGGGCACGCTCGCGCACGGGGGGACGCGGGCACGCTCACACATGGGGGACAGGCCTGCACCCCAGCCTGGGCACTGTCCGTGGCTGTGTCATTCCGCAGCAGCGCCGGGCAGGCCCGTGACCCCGCGTCCCAGATGGGGCACCACGGCCGGCATGGACGCCAGGGCCCCGACACCCACCTCGTCCTCTGGTGGCCCAGGCGGCCTTTAGGACCTCGGCTCAGAGGGAGCCCAGTCCCCCCTGCACTGGTCTGGACGGTGGGGCCCCCAGGTGCATTTGGGGGGGCCCCGGGGTGCGGGCCCCGGGGTGCGTTGGGCGTGGCCTCAGTGCCAGTGGCCCGGGAGGTGTCGTCAGCCAGGCCGCCGAGCAGGACCATGGTCACCCACACACCTGGATGGGGTCGACTGCCAGAGGGGCCCCCAGCGATGGGCTCACCAGTTACCCACGTTTCGCAGATGAGGGAGCCGCGGCCCGCAGAGGGGGCGGCTTGCTCGGGACGGCGGGACGCGTGGTGGCCCCGCCACCCGCGTCACGTCTGTGCCCTCGTCCCCGCGCCAGGCGCACCGGGGCATCAAAGGCATGGTGGTGGACAAGTTCGGCAAGCCGGTCCGCAACGCCCGCGTCTCCGTCAAGGGGATTCGCCACGACGTCACCGCAGGTGAGCTCCTCCCCCGGGCTGGCCGTGGTGGCCGCGGCCTCTGCCAGCGCTCGCCGTGTCCCCAGGCCCCTCGGGGCGCTGGGAGAGGGAGGTGGGGACCGGGGTCTGGTGTCCTCGGCTGCGTCTCTGCGGCGTCGGGCCCGGGTCCCGGCTGTCCGTGGAGCTCGACGTGTCCAGGTCGTCAGGAAGTAACCGTGCTGGCGGGAGCCCCTTCTCGAAGATGGCGGGCGCCGGCCACAGTCCGTGAGCCGGCCGTTCGCATCCTGGAGCTCGTGTCCTGTGCGTGGCCGGCCGGCCGGCGTGGGCTCCCGGTGCCCTCGGGGACGTCACAGCCGACTCGGTGGCTATGACGACACGTGGCGACGTGGCTTCCTGGCCCAGAAGGGAGAGGGGCGGCCAGCGTGTGTGCTGGGGGTGGAGGGTGCGAGGTCTGTGACAACGGCCTCAGAGGGGCAGGTGGCGCCTGAGCAGGGACCCCAGGGGAGTCAGGAGCCGGACAGAGCAAGGCGACGGGGGGCAGCCCGCGCCGTGCAGAGGCAGGTGTAGATTGGGGTGTGGCCATCCCCCGGGGTAGCATCCCTCCGACTCCCTCGCCCCGTTGCATCAAGTCGAGTGGAAGCCCAGCTCCGGGAATCATTTATCTACCCGTCCACAGCCCCGGGCGGTGACTACTGGAGACTGCTGCCCCCGGGGTCCCACATCGTCATCGCCCAAGCACCCGGCTACTCCAAGGTCATCAAGAAAGTCACCATCCCTGCCCGGATGAAGAGGGCCGGCCGCGTGGACTTCATTCTGCAGCCCCTGCCGGCCGGACCCCAGAAGTTCCACCAGGGGCCGCGGAGAAGCAGCCCCGGCCCCCAGGACCCTCTGGAAGGGGCCGGCCCCAGTGAGGAGCCCCTGGGGGCGCGGCGGCAGCCCGGGACCGGCGGGAGCAAGCCCTGGTGGTGGTCCTACTTCACGTCGCTCAGCCAGCACAAGCCACGCTGGCTCCTCAAGTACTAGGCGCCACCCTCGCCGCCCGCCTCGGGGCCGGGGCTCCTAGCTCCTGATTTTGTCTTGTAAAGACATAACGTGAAGCCATCTCTGTTTTATTAAAGTGTTTTGATTCACTTTCTGCCGTGGCGAGAGGCTCTGTGTGCGAGGCACTGCAGGGCAGCGGGCCGCCCTGGCCTCGGCCACCGTGACCTGCAGCCGCTCGGGTGGCCGCCGGCGGGGCTGCTGCTCCAACTGTCCGTGCGTCTGTGCGTGGTCCTGGAAGCGAGGAGGGCCCTCTGCTTGACAGCTGGGGAAACCGAGGCTCGGCGGGCAGGTGGCATGCCCAGGGTCACCTCCGGAGTGGGGTACACACCGAGCAGGAGCCGAACCTCTGGTCCCACCGCTGAAGGGTGCGCACGGAGGTGGGGTGCAGAAGAGAAAGGCGAGGCGCCAGGCTGGGAGGAGTAGGTGGGCAGCAGGTGACCCACTCAGGGTCACAGCCCCAAGGGCCGGAGAGCTGGCAGAAACCACGGGAGGGTCATGCCTGGGGGCTGGCAGGCTCCCCGCGTGGGCCCTGGCTCCAGGAGGAGGGGTGTCCCTTGGCCCCTGAGACGCGGGGTAGCCTTCCCTTCCCCGGGGCGGGGGGGCGGGGTGGCGGGTCATGGCCTCTAGGTCCTGTCAGTAGACAGAGCTAGGAACAGGTTTTCTTTTCAAGGGCAGATACAGCCGAGTTCAAAGCAGTGATTCCGATCCAAACTCAGAACGACTCCTGCTCTGAGAAGCCGGCTCTCAGCGATGGGACTGGGAGAATCGCGTTTCTTGTAACGATGCTTTGCGTTATTTATGGCACACACACTCAGTCTCAGAGGACGGCGGCAGCATGGCCCGCAGCGTGGTGACCGGCAACCGCGCAAGATCTTTCTTCTTTCTTCTTTTTTCTTTCTTCTTCTTCTTCCTCTTCCCCTTCCTCTTCCTCCTCCTCCTTTTTTTTTTTTTGCAGTTTCTTTTCCCTGGGATGCAACCCATTAAGGCACAAGGTCAAATGATGAGCTTTCACTAATCCTGGCACTGAGGACACCCAGCTGCAAAGAATCCCAGCCGGGTCCAGAAGTGGGTTCTGCAGCCAGGGAGGAGACCGAGGCGGGGCACGGAGGCCCGCGGGGACAGGCCACCGCTGGAGACAACAATGAAAAGGCACGGAGATTCAAGGACGCACGAGAAACGTCTGGAACTGAAAACCGTGGTGCGTAGACCAAAATCCATTTATTAGCTGAATGAAAGGAGAGACGGTGTCTTTGCATTCTGTCTCTAGTGCCAGATAAAACCAAGTGAGGGAGCAATTTGAAATGGCAGAGCAAAGGCCCTGCCAAGGGGACATCACGAGGCAGAGGTCTGAGGACAGACAGCAGCCCCACGTGTGAATGCTGGAGGGAAAATGAAGAAATAACGGAACAGAAGCTCCTGAGCTAATGATTATGCAAGCCTGCGGGTTGGAAGGGCTCACAAGGTCCCAGGCAGGCCTGGGGTCGAAAGACACCAGCCAAGTCCCATCTGATCACAGTCCCCAACTAGAGGAAAACGCGAAATCTTATAAACGTCCATAAAGAAAACAAGAGTGTAAAGGGAAAAGCTTCGGAGTCGGCACTGGACTTTTCACTCGTCGCTGTGAGTGCTGGAGGGGCTGTCGCGGCCCGTGGGGACAGCCGTGGGCTCCGGGCGCTGCCCAGCATACTTCAGACGTCCGAGGGGCTTAATCTGCCCCGGACCGGAGAGCAGCTCCAGGGTGGGTCTGTGGGCGTCACCCCTCTCTCACTACCTCCTCAGATGACATTCGGGGGTCACAGAGAAAGAAGAGGTTCCCAGATTTGCTAAGATCAAGAGAATATACCCCCAGAAACACGTTTGAGCAAAGGGTCACCGACTTAGGACAGAGGGGGCTGGGAGCAGGCCCCACCTGCTGTGCTCACTGCGAGACTGAAGATGTTGGAGCAACGGGTACCGGGCAACAAAGGGACTCGAGAATGTCACCCCAGGCCCGCCCTGGGGCCAGCGCTGAGGAGGAAGCTGGTTTCAGGCGCCCGCCGGCGAGGCCAGGCTCGTGGGAGGGGGCGGCGCCCAGAGGGAGCGCACACTCGGGGCGTCCCTGGGTGGGCGTCCTCATTTCATATTATAACATCGAACCAGAAGTCTGATCTGGAAGTAGGAAAAGGGACGACGACCCCTGGTCGGGGGAGAGCCCAGGGACGCTCACAGAGGTCACAAGGGGGCTGGTGAACAGCACCCTGAACGGCAGCAAAAGCGAGGCAAAGGCAAAGGAGCACACGGCGAGGGGAAAAAACAGCATAAGAGAACACGGCAGGAAGAACACGCAGACCATGTTATAACGTGTTACGCGTGTTATAGCGTGCCTGGGCCGAGTCCTCCGTTAAAAAGCGGAGAGCACCGGTTTGGATGAAGAGAAAAATGGCAGCACGTTTTAAAGGAGCATCGTGCTTGAGGGCGAGTGACGGAAGAAATGCTTGGAAATGGGGGTGTGGAGGAGACTCTGGCAAACGCAGATGAGAGGGAGGCAAAGGCTTCTGTTCAGCGTGGGGGAGGCGGACGGAGGTCGAAGTCACCGCACGGGAAAGGGACGTTCTGAAGGATTCAAAGGACAATTTATGAATGAGATGCAATAATACATCTGTATTCTACGCTAATCAACTTAGCAGCTGACGACCTAAAGCCAAGTTATTTAAAAA
>CM053513.1:89185731-89196001 GCA_028627145.1 Eidolon dupreanum
CCAGCGTTTCACCAGGAAGGATGTGGCCAGACCCTCAACAGGCAGCCAAAATCGTCTTCAGACATTTGGTCTTTCTCAAGGCTGACATTTATCACAGACGCCAAAGCCCCGCCTGCACCATCATCCCCACTGCAGCCCACGCCAGCCTGGGTGGTGGGCAGCCCTGCTGTTCCCAGCGTACAGCTGAGGACCCTGAGGACCCTGGAGGGCGGTGACTTGCCCATGACCGCAGCGAAGTTGGCAGCTGAGCTTTGGACCGGAACCTGGTGCCTGGCTGCACATCTGGGCAGCTGCAAGGACACTTCCCACTGGCTGCGAAGTGGGGAGCAGACCACCTGAGAAGCCAATAGGAGAGGTGGACCGGGGCCCGCCCCTGCCCCTCCCCCCAGGCCTGAGCCAGGAAAAGGCCCTGCAAGGTGCCACAGCCCAGGAGAGCCTGAGGCACACCTCCACCTGCCCTGACTGCCCCCAGGCCCGCCTGCCACCTGACCTCACGGGGAGGCGTCACTGTCTGTCACCTAGACCACAGGAAACCTCCCCTGAGCTTCATCATCTCTCATCCCCCCTCACCCTCGCCCCTGCCCTTGCTTTCAGGTCACCCCTCCAAGGCCCAGCTTTGACCCTGTCACTCCCCCAGGTCAACGCCCTTGGCCTTCCGCGGTTCCCCACCGCTTTGCGAACTGATTAGCAACCAGAACTCCTTACCTGAAACAACGTGGCTTCTTCTCACACGCATCAGCGTCACGCTGAAGAAAGTCACATGAGACCAAGTGCTGGCAGCGGTGTGGGGGGATGGGCACGGCCCGGGGGTCCTGGAGGTCTTCCCCAAGCGCTTGGTGACGGGGAGTCCGTCTGGACCCTCCACTCCAGGGTGCCCCTTCTGCGGGCACGCATGACTCCCAGGGTCATGAGGAAGACAGCTGGTCTGTTCACCCCAATATTATTTGCAATAGGGGAGAGTTGCTGGCAACCGGAAAGTCCCCCGTGGGGGGAGTCAGAGTCCTCCTACTAAGAGGTGGGTCCCAGTCCCCTCCCCTTGAACCCCGCAGGAGCTGTGACAGCCCAGACAGCAGAGGAGAGAGAGCGCTACACGATGCCAGGCCAGGTTTCACCTCCCCCACCCACCCCACCCCACTTGTTCTGGGCACCCACGTTGTGTGGGAGCCAGGTCACATGGAGAGGCCCCATGGAGGGGTCCTTCAGCTGACCCCAGCGTCAGCCCCAGATAAATGAACCACTGTGCCTCCCCCTGCCACTGTGCCTCCCCCTGCCACGCCTTCTGGTCTTCCAGCCGAGGCCCAGCCATGGAGACAAACTCTCCCCAATCCACAGACCCCATGAGCGTGCTCATGAATGGCCGTCTCATATTGGGGAAACATGTAATGTAAATATGTAATGTGGCCATAATAACTGATGTGACTTTGGGTTAATAGACAGTAATTAAAAAATCGTTGCTACATTTGTCTGCGTGGATAGGTCTCAAATTTATACTTTAAGGTGAAAAAATGCTACATAAAGAAGGCGGGTAATGTAAAACTGCTTTTGTAAAGCACTACACCAGAACAGGGGCCCGGGGTGGCATGGGGGTCAGGAGCATAAAGACAAGTAGAATTGGGATGAGAGGTGATGGGAAAAAAAATAAGATAAAATTGAAATTTAAAAGTAGAAATAATTCCAAAAGAAAAAGTTTATTAAAACAAAACAAAAACAGCTCCCGCCCTGTGCTGCTGGGCCCGTTCCCGCTGACACTCCCTCAGGTATGTGGGGCATCTTTGGCGACCAACTCTGAGCCAGGCACTGGGGACACAGGTGACAAGGCACAACCCCGCCCACTGTCCAGGTGAGAAGAGCACCACCTGTCCTTTAGGACTCTGCTGGGATCCCATGTGGTCACCACACAGGGACAGATGGTGGGGGGGGGGGTGAGGAAGGACCAGAGGGCACAGAGAACAAGGCGGTGGCTTGGGGGCCGCAAGGTGCCCTCACAGAGATGGAGACACAGGTGGTGACAGCCCGTTGGCTTTGAGGTTCCCTTTTCTGCACAGGGTGTCCTTCAGCCTCAGAATTCTGCCCCGTGCTCAGAGGTGACCAGAAACTTGGCCTCTGGCCCTGAAACGCCGCTCGAAGCAGCAGTGTTTCCGGGTCAGTCCGGAGCGCGAGTCCCGCCGCCCGAGGCGGTCCCGGCAGAGTTCAGAGCAGCCCGCAGGGTCGGCCGGCACAGAGCCTCGCAGGTGGCGATCCTGTCCTGTCCGCAGACCCAGGCTCGCCTCTCACCCGGATGCGCCTGCTCCGTGCGCCTGACTCCCGCCTCCTCCCTGACCCGCACCGCTCCAGCGCGACCTGCTGCCGGTTCTCTGTGCCCTGGGCTACACAGCGTCTGGGGCCAGCAGTGGGGGACCCCACCTTTGCCTCGCCAGCCAGTGCTGCCCCGAGCCCCGAGGTGGGGAACGTGCCCTCCGCAAAGCCCAGAAAGCCAGTGCCGGTGGAGCAAGGCCGACTCGCGTCTGCACGGGCCACCTCCTCCCTCGCCTCCCATCCCCCGTGAGCCCCCCAGAGACAGTGGGGAGACACCTGCAAGCACCCAGAGCATCGGGCCACTGCCTGGCTCTCCAGTCCGCCTTTCCAAGAGCCCAGCACAGGCAGGACACTTACTACGGGGTTTACAGAGCCACCCAGGGCCAGGCAGCCCCGCAGGGAGAACGAGAACTGCCCTCCCCAGCCCCACTTGGAAGGGGCTTGTGGTGACGGCCTCAGCTGCTCAGGCTGCGGGTTCCAGAGACCTGCCGAGGGGAGGGGCTGCTCACGGGAGCACCCAGGACCACGTGGTAGGGGCACTGTTACCCTGAAGACACTCCTCCCCACAGCCAGTGTCTTTTACCCGGGTCCCTCTCTGGCCTCAGTTTCCCCATCTGGTAGAAGCCCTCGGAATCGATGGCGATGAGCCAGGAACTAGCGCTTCTCTTCCACACGGACCAGGGAGTTCGTTTCTCCCCATGGTCTGTGTCCGCCTCTGGCTGGGGTGCCCCGGGGAGCAATACTCGAGAGGCCACAGCTCTTCCCCAAGACTCCAGCTTGGTGTCCTCATCTGGGGGGGGGGCAGGGAGGCTGGTTGTCCCTATGTCTGCCAGGGAGGCAGTGAGGGCCAGAGGAGCTGGGTCCAGCACCCGGTCTTGGGCTTCCCCAAAAGCCCCCTCCCGCCATGGGGCACCACAGGTCCTTCCTGGCAGCCCTGGAGGAACAGGCAGGCAGGTGAGGGGTGTCGGGGATGGCCGGCTCCCACAGGCATGCCAGAGACGCACCCGGGATGCTCACCACCGCCGGCATGCCCCCACCCCCAGGCAGGGCCCCCCGCTGGCTCTCCCATCCCACTCGCTGTCGGTTCCGGAAGGGCCCAGCCCAGGCCCAGAGTGTGCGGATTCCAGGCCTGCTAGAACCACTTACCACCTGGGGCAGCCTCACCTCGCCTGTTTTCCCCTCTGGAAAATGGGGTCGATGCTCCCTCCGCGGTGATTGTTCAGGAAATTAAAGCAAGTTGGAAGCCCGAGCCTGCGCCGCCCTGGGGGCCGCCGGTGGCCCTCGGCGCTGGGCGGCTGGGTGTATCTCTCTGAGACAACCCGCGTCCGGTGAAGTCGGCTTCGCCCGCGCGACCGCGCTGCGACCCCGGTGGCTCGGCCGTCCGTCACCCGCTCACTCGCGCGGAGGCGGGTCAGGTTACTCCCAGCAGCCACAGCTCCGAGGGTGGCGGCGTGGGCCGGATGCACGTTTGTCACCACGCTCCCTGATGCGAACATGTGAGAAACTCCCCATGTCTTAGAAACAGAGGCGCAAAGCGCGCCGGGCCTGCCCGCAGGAGTCTGCGGCGCGGCAGCGGCCGGGAGCCCGCGCTCCTTCTCAGGCCCGAGCCTGCGGGGGGGCGGGACGCGGGACCCGCTCTCCGCGTGACATCAGGCTGGCCCCGGGGGCGGGGCAGCATCACCTTGCACTCGGAGACTATTGCACTACATTCGGCATTAACATATTTCCTTAGGTATAAATATGAAAAGATGCCACAATTCTGCAGCTCTGACACCTGGGGTCTTAACCAAAAAAATGACCGCGGTCCAGCCTCTTGCAGTTTATGGAAGCGGGGGTCTTTACGCCCCCCCCACGCACAAGCATACACACTCGCCCGTGCATACATGCACATACCACACGCGCGCGTGCGCACGGACACACACTCACACACTCACACACAGTTACTCACGCTCGGTCCAACACTCTCCCCGAGGCGAGGTAATTACGGCTCCTGCCGGACAGTGATTGGCCAGCCTGTTTCTCATGGGGCCCCGCAGCCAATGGGCGGTCACCCGGCAGAGGTCCCACCCCCGTCACCCCCCCACCCCCCACCCCGGCGCGGGTGGCAAGGACCCCGAGAATGGATCACGCCCGGCCGGACCCGCCGCGACCCCCCTCCTGGGTCCCCTGCAGCCCGCGCTCGGCTGCGCGCCCGCCTGCGCGCCGGGATCCGGCCGTGTCTCGGGAGCGGCCGCGCTCGGGCCCGCCGCGGCGTCCTCGGCTGAGCTGGCGGCCCGCCCGGCCCGCGCCGCCCCGCCCCTGCTGGCCCCTCCTCCGCCCCTCCCCGCCCCCAGCGGGGCCGGCCGGCGCGGCTAGCAGAGCGGCGACGTGAAAGGCTGGCGAGGCGGCTGCCCGGCCGGCTGTCCGCGCGCACCCGCTCCCGGCTCAGCCCAGCCCGCTCGGAGGCCGCCGCCTGGCCCGCGGGGCCCGACGCCAGCGCTCCGGGCAGCGGCTCCAGGGTCGGCCCGCGCCTGCACCCGGGAGCCGCGCGCCGCTGTCCCCTGCGGGGCCCGGGACCGACCGCGCCCCGGGCGCCCGGGATCCCGAGGAGCCCGGCAGAGCCCGACGGGCCCCCAGGCGCGATGCCGGACGAGCTGACGGAGCCCGGGCGCGCCACGCCGGCCCGCGCCTCCTCCTTTCTCATCGAGAACCTGCTGGCGGCCGAGGCCAAGGGCGCCGGGCGCGCGGCCCAGGGCGGCGGCGGCCGCGAGGACGAGGAGGACGACGACGACGACCCGGAGGACGAGGACGCGGAGCAGGCGCGGCGGCGGCGGCTGCAGCGGCGGAGACAGCTGCGCGCGGGCTCCGGGCCCGGCGGGGAGGCGCGGGCGCGGGCGCTGCTCGGGCCTGGCGCGCTGGGCCTCGGTCCCCGGCCGCCCCCCGGTCCCGGGCCGCCCTACGCTCTGGGCTGCGGCGACGCGACACGCTGGTACTCGCGGGCGCACGGCGGCTACGGAGGCGGCCTCAGCCCTGATAGTGAGTGCGGGCGCGGGGCGGGTGGGCCGGGCGGCGGGGCCCGTCTTTCTGCCCGCGTATTTGCTCGGGGACTTTGGGTTCGTCGCGCCCTTTATGAACCACCCTCCTCTCAGTGTAGCGGGGTCCGGGTCAGTCGCGACCCTGCAGAGTCCCTAGTTGGGCGGGTTTGCCGGCCCAGTCTGGGGACAGGGTACCCCCACAGGGAGGAGGTTTCACCCAGTCCGGGCTTCACACACCGCCAGGCTCTGCGGGTCCTAGGGAGGCTGGAGAGCGCGCAGAGGGGATCTGGGGACAGAGGACAGTAGGCAGCTGGAGAAAGACATGAAGGGAAAGTGAAATCTGACGGGGAAAGGCAGGGAGCGAGAGAGGGCGGAAGAAGAGGGAGGGATGGAGGGAGAGAGGGAGCTGGGAGAGGAGAGAGGAGAGATGCGGGAAAAGAACCCCGGGAGCGAGAGAGAAGATGCCGCGAGGAGAGAGAGAGGGGAGGAAGACAAGAGCAGACCATCGAGCGGAGGGAGCCGCGCTGTGGGGGCTCGATGGGGGGCCGGTCTTCCACAGCTTTGCACCCCAAAGCCCCGTCTCCTCCGAGAGCTGCAGACAGGCCTGGGGCAGGGGCTGGGGCCTCCCCCTTGGTCCTCCCAGGCCCCAGGGCTGCGGTTTGCCAGGCAAGAGGGGAGCCGGCTCTGAAGCCCCCAGTCCCGCCCCCTCCCTTCCTTTCCTGCCCCTCCCCCTGCCCGCCTTTGTTCCCTGCGAGGGGCTGGGAGTAGGGGTTCTCAGGCTCAGACCTGCTGGTTCCCACTCCCGAGTTCTGCTCCTCCTCCCCAGGGTCACTGCCTCCCTTGGGGACCTGCCCTTCGCAGGGAGACCCCTGGGAGGAAGACCAGAAAGCCATTCCGGCCTGGCCTCCAGGCTTTGCCGGCCCCCTCCTCCCCAGACACACTGTAAAGCCGCCCGGGACTCTCCCGGCTGCCGTTCTGGAGTCCTCCGGGGTCGGTGCTGCTCTGTGGCACGTCCTGCGTGTGCTGGGGCAGATGGGCACACCCCTCACCCCTCGTGGACAACCCGCTTTCTGGTGTGGGAGGGACCCAGGCCTCAGAGCCCACGCACAGAAAGCGAGCAGGCCGCAGTGGGGCGGCTGAGATGGAGTGGTCAAGTTTAGGGCCCTTCTGGGGGGTGCCTCTGAAGAGGATCTTGCAGGGTCTCCTCTGCCATCCCCCCTCCCACCCCCGCAGCCCCGCGGGCAGCTCCCAGGAGGCTGCACTTTCTTATTTCGTGCAATGCGGGTTAGGGTCCTGTCCACACCAGGGCCAGTGAGCTGGCTTGGAATCTAGTGGCAATTCATGGGCCCCTGTGAGTCTTGGGGTGTGAGTGTCGTGGGGAGGCAGAGGGTCCCGCAGTTGGTGGTGGGCACGCCAGCCTGGAACCCAACCCCTCCACGGGTACCGTGAGGGCTCAGCCACCAGGTTTGGGTAGGGGGGCACACGCAAGTCTGCACACCACCACGGGCAGTCGGTGCTAGCCCAAGCCCGCCAGTGCTGGCTCGCCTCGTGGAGGTGGCGAACACACACCGCGGGCGCACCGTGGCCAAGCCCACAGCCTCCTGAGGGCTGGTCGGGCAACCTCTGGCAGGACTGCCGGCCCGTGGGCCTCTGCGGGGAGGCGCAGGCCCAGGAAGAGGGCAGACTGGCGTGAGGCCGCCGCGGGATCCCCGCAGTTAGGCTGGGCCTCAAATCTCTGCCTGGGCAGACTTTCACCCAGCGGCACCATCTCTTGCCAGCCCTGGGGCATCTCCTCACCTGTGGGAAGTCAGGTGGAGCTCAGTACTTGGGGTGCCAGGTCAGGGGTCCCCTGTGGGCTTCTGTGGCCCCCCAAACCCAGAGGCTGAGGCCGGACCCCGGGTTTGGGAGGGGTGAAGCAGCTGCGTGTTTCTGCAGGACCACACGTGTGTGCGTTTCCTCAGAGTGCGATTGTAGGTTTCGTGAGCACTTCTCCACGGGCATCTGGGTTAGGGGTTAGGAAATGGGGGGTGAGTGGGCATCCCGTTGTCACCTGGGCAACGGAATTTTCTGTTGGGGGTTGTTGGCATTTGCTCGTCCTGCAGGAACGTTTCTTTGCATGCGGGAGTTTTGCATCTGCTCTGAGCATGCATGGGGAGCGGGTCACAGCGGGTCTTTATTTCTGTCTGGGGTGCTGGGGCACAGGGGTGTCTCTGTGCTGTTTTCCAGCGTGCACAGTCCTCTGAAGGACCTCTGTCCTCCTGCGACGCGGCCTGCGGGGTGTGTGTGTTTTAATGCAAGGCCGTGGTCACAGGAAGTCAGTCTTCTGTTAGTGTTTGTTTGTATTTGTGTTTCTCTTCTGTCCTCTTCCCTCTCGTCCTGGGCGTGGGCAAGTGGCTGAAGTGTTGCTGGGGGCTGGCCTCTCCTCTCCACGTCCACCTCCACGGCTCTGCCTTTCTCCATCCTCTGTGACGATGTGTCCCCTGACACTGTCCGGGATGCGGTAGCCTGTGCCAGGAATTCCCAGCTTGTGGCTGTGGGTGATCTCATGGTGCGGTGGGGGCAGCCGGCCTCAGCGACTCCAGCCCCCAGAACCAACCGTGTGCCCCTCTCTCCCTGCAGCCAGCGACCGGGACTCACCGGAGACGGGCGAAGAGATGGGCCGCGCCGAGGGCGCCTGGCAGCGGGGCCCCGGGCCGGGAGCGGTCCAGCGGGAGGCGGCGGAGTTGGCGGCGCGCGGCCCAGGGGCCGGCGCGGAAGAGGCGGCAGAGCTGGCCGAGGCCCCGGCGGCGGCGGGGGAGGCGCGTGGCGGTGTGGCCATGAGCGCCGGGCGGAAGAAGAAGACGCGCACCGTCTTCTCGCGCAGCCAGGTCTTCCAGCTGGAGTCCACCTTCGACCTGAAGCGCTACCTGAGCAGCGCCGAACGCGCGGGCCTGGCCGCCTCCCTGCAGCTCACCGAGACGCAGGTCAAGATCTGGTTCCAGAACCGCCGCAACAAGTGGAAGCGGCAGCTGGCGGCGGAGCTGGAGGCGGCCAGCCTGTCCCCGCCAGGCGCGCAGCGCCTCGTGCGCGTGCCCGTGCTCTACCACGAAAGCCCCCCGGCCGCGGCCGCCGGGCCGCCCGCCGCGCTGCCCTTCCCGCTGGCGCCCGCCGCCCCCGCGCCGCCCCCGCCGCTGCTGGGCTTCTCCGGGGCCCTCGCCTACCCGCTGGCCGCCTTCCCGGCCGCTGCCTCCGTGCCCTTTCTGCGGGCGCAGATGCCCGGCCTGGTGTGAGCCCCACCGCTGGGCTGACTCCCCGTGGCCACTGGGGAGCTCTGCAGCCGCAGTCGGTGGCACCCGGGGCGCCGGGGAGGGGGGGGCCATCCCGAGGGTTGGCGCGCTCCTACAGCCCCCTCTGCGCCTCCTTGGGAGCTCAAGCTGCGGCCCTGGCAGGAGGAGGCTTTGTCCCAAGCTCCCCCAGAATGTAACAGGGACGCCAGGGACAGCGGCTCCCCTGAACAGTTGCAAAGCCGGACCCCGCAGGAAGAGAGCAACTCCGAGAGACAGCGGCCACCATGCCCACAGCCCGGTGGGGCAGGCCTCTGCCTAGAAGTAAATTTAGCCACCCCCTGGGGAGGGAGCCAGCACCAGCCAGCTCCTAGCAAAGACAAGCCACACAGGCTGTCCAAGGTGCTGCGGGAGGTGACCATGCCCCCAACACAAAGTCCCTTGCAGGGACCATGCAGGGACCGGGCCGGCAGGCCACCTAAGGACTGTGCTCAGCCTTGTGGCCTCGACCATGGGCCTGGCAGAGAGGGCCGGGGGAGAGAGCCCCTTGGAGGGGAAGGGACGACCCAGCCAGGTGGCTGAAGACAGGGCCAGTCTGGGGCTTCTCTCCTGGGCTGCGGCCACCAGAGGCGAAGATTTTTTTTTTTTTAAATGAATCTACTTATTTGCGTATGGAATAAAAAGGGACGTTTTCTGGAAGGCTCTGCTGCTTTGTGATGCCTGGGCCGGTGCCCCTCTTCCGTAGGGGGCCACACGGTGACCTGCTCTCCTTTCTGGAGTACTTCCCGGGCTGACCAGGGGCAGGCTGAGGCGGGGGCCAGGCCGAGGCGGGGCCGAGCCGGGTCTGGGGGCTGCACTCTGAGCCCCCTCCCCCGGGGTGGGAAGCCCAGCAGGGGAAGCGAAGGAGGGGAGGAGGAGGGGTGTTCGGCGTGTCCGCATCCTGGAGTTCTGGGGGCTCCACAGAAACCGGCAGCCAGGGGGCGGGTGAAGGCAGAGCCCACCGGCCGCTCACGTTTGGCACGGGGGACCCTGTGTCCACTGCCCCATCCTGCACTGCTGTCGCCCCCAGCAGGGCTGGTGGGCAGGGCCGCACCGCACCCTCTGTGGGCGCAGTCTCAGCGCAGGGCCCGAGCGTACGGCACGCAGGGAAAGCTTGTTCCCACGTTCCGGTCACAGTGGCCACCGCCTCCCCAGCCCCAGGCTGCTGTGTCCCCAGGTGAAGACAGGGCCCCTGGCACGGGAGACGGGAGACGCTTGCTTTATTGTGCGTGCTTCCTCGGCCTAGGGAGAGAGAGCATCCGGGGGGTCGAAAGGGCGGCTTCTGTGGCAGAACCGAGCCCCCTTGAAAACTTCTGTCAGGCTTCGGGCAGGAACAGACTCCACCGGGCCGAGGTGAGCAGTGACCAGGCCGCGCTCCGGGCCTTGGGTCCTCCTCAGCATTGGCGCCAGCTGGCCCAGGAGCAGGCGCCGCGGGGGTCCCCCCAGCGCCGGTCCCTCTGTCTTCCTGCCGCCATCGTCCAGCTCCCGGACCTGGAATCATCCCCTGCCCCAGCCCTCCAGTCCTGTCCTGCTGCCCTGAGGCCAGGCCCCTGGGGGGACCTAGGTGGCCCTCGCCCCTCTGGGCCCTGAGAGTCCCACCTCTGGCTCCCAGCACCTGCTGCACGACCGGGGAGCGTCCTGAGTGGACTCGCGGGGTCC
>CM053513.1:89196101-89207544 GCA_028627145.1 Eidolon dupreanum
TGTGTGGGTGAGGCCTCCGGCCACCCTCTCTCTGCCCCCGCCCACCACACACCAGGTGGGCAGCCGGGCGTCTGGCCCCCACGCGGCCCCCGCTGTGCTACACGCGCGATGGGATCCGGGACCGGGTGTGGTCACGGGGACCCTTGGACCTCGAACGGACCATCAAAACCCAGGTAAAAGGTGTCATCGCCGCAATGTAACCATTTTACGTGACTTTGCGGCCGATGCGGGCACAGTCTCTGGGCGAGGTGGCGGCCGCTGCATGCTGCTGACAGCAGTGTGGTGCCGACATCCCTGGGTGGGTGACCCTCAGCGGAGGGCTGGTCCACACCAGCCAGAGCTCCGTACAGGGGCCCTCGAGGTCCAGGGAGCCGCCCTGCGCTGGGGCCACAGGCACACAAGGCGTGGGCAGTGTGCGGGAGGCGCCTGCCTGAAGCTTCCTTCCCACGGCCAGGAAGCAGAGAACATGACCACCCGGCCTGGGCCTGGCGCCCACTGCAGGACGAGGGAGGGAGGCTCTACGTGGCTACAGATGCGGAGCAGGTTGGGAGAAAGGGCCGTTTTTTGTCTTTGGATAGAACCAGTAAAAGTTGGAACTGGCTCTCCTGAGTAGGTGGAGGGAGCCGGGAGGTGGGGGAGGCCTGTCCCCTGCGCGGATGGGCTTGGCCTTGTCCCCGGAGCTAGGAGCCTCGCCGTGAAGTGTAGGAAGCGGATCCAAACCCAGGCCAGGCCGGCAGGGCTCAGGGAAGCTGGCTCTACCCCATGGTTATCAGCATCCTGGGTGTTACGTCAGGGGGCGGCACGACCGGAGAGAGGCTGTGTTTACGCGCAGCCCAGCAAGCCCTACAGGGAGTGCGGGACCAGGCGGGGCCGGCGGGGCCCTGCGCCCCAGCTCCATCGATCACTGGTGAACCTCGGCTCCGCGGCTCTGCTGGCAGGAGATGAATGGCTTCGATCGTCTGGCCACCACACCCGCCCTCCCCAGCCCACACTGCCCACCCCACCCGCCCTGCCAGCGAGGCCCAATTCAGCCACCAAGGGCTACGTTGGGCTTCAGTTCACGGCGTCCCTGAGCCCACGCGGATCCAGCAGGTCTTGGACTCCCGGGGCAGGCCCGCCGGGGTCCAGGCCCAGCCGCACTCCCCCAGCGACGGCGAGCGAGCCCCTTCCAGGCCTCATCGCAGACCTGTGCTGAGGACGCGGCTCTGTAACCTGGAAGTGCTCGGCCTTCGCAGATCCAAGCGAGGCCGACAACGCACCCAGGCCAGAGCCACAGGGACACTCCTCCCGGGCTCCAGGGCCCCCCTGGAGTGAGACTGGGGAGTGACCCAACCCCTCTGGGCCTCTCAGTCCCCTGTCTGGGTACCCCAAGAGCCAAGTCCCCACCAGCACCTTCCTGAGAAGTTGGAGAATCAGCTCCCCGCAGAGCTCTGCCTCGGGGGACCTCTGGAGGTGCGATCTGAGGCCGTGTGGGGGCTCGGGCAGGGGACAACGTGGAGCTGCACTCGCAGCAAATCACATCCTGGTTCTTGCTCCACAGGGAACCAGACCTGCCCCCTTCCCCACAGGGTCTGCCCCACCCTGCTCCACTCTAGCTACTCCAGGACGAACTCCCGCCTGCCCACCTCACCCAAAGCCCCGGTGAGGGACAGATGGGAGCCCCGGGAACTGACTTCTTGCTGGTGTGCCCACCTCATCCACGCTCTGCACCCGGGAGTCGGAGCCGGTACCCCTTGCCCACCCAGGGCCTCCCACTGGCCGACCCCCATTTGGCCAGATCATTGCAAACCTCTCTCATCAGGCGCAGGGTAGGGGCAGTCAGTGGCCTCTAACCTCTTCTCAACAAGCCTAGTCTGGGACAAGATGTCCCAGAGCCTGGTCTCTGAGCCTCCCCAGAAGGCCGCCAGCCCGGGGTTGAGAGAGAAGGAGTGGGGAGCTGGGCAGCTGGCCGGCGGGCACCGAGAGGGAGGGAGGCCGGCATAGCCAGGTGGGGTTCCCTTTTTCTTGGGTCTGTAGGTTTCTCTCTCAAGCATCCTTCCTGGCCTTGTGGCCCCACCTGGAAATTCTCAGAAAGAGAAACTGAAGCTCCGAGAGACTCTGGGACAAGGACTCCGTGAAGTCCGTCAACAACTTTTCCTCTACCTGGTGCTAGGCGGGCCAGCCGCCCCACCCCGGCTGGACCGCACTGGAGCCACTCCGCCCCGCAAGTCTGCTGCTCAGGCGGCGGCGACCGGCTCTCCCTCCCCTCCAGTCCAGCCGTTTGGATCATCTAGATAACTCCCTTTGGCCGAGCGGGAGTCACCAAGCTGCCCGCCTGTGGAGGGGTCCTGCTGGGAAGTGGGATCCCACCTCTCAAAATTGTTTGCCAGGAACATCGCCTGGACCGTGTGATCCACATTGGGGCCCAGAGACGGCTCACCAACTGTCCTATCGGGAGGAGAGGTGGACACTCGTGGAGGGCGGACTGCAAAGAGGGCCATCCTGTCTCCACAGCGCTGAGCTCGGAGTCTGGAAGGGACACGCCGGACAATGGCACTAGGAAAAAACCGAGAAGCAGGGGCTGTGGCTCAGCCGAGGAGTTGCCTGCTTGGCCCTCACCCGCGCCTGAAGCTGCCGGCCTCCGATTTTGTTTATTTATTTTTTATTATAGAAGTAATAGTGCATGTTATTGATTATCTGGAAATTGCCATCAGGTCGAAACAGAAATAAGCTGCCTGCATTTCCACCATCAGAAAGTCAACCGCTTCTGAGCGTGAGACCAGGCTGTGGATTTACTGCAAGGTGATTTAGAGCTGTAATGTTGATTAAAAAAAAAAAAAATTCGTATCACTTAAAGACACACTTGGGTTTCAACGGTGAAATGACAGTGATGTTTGCATTTGCTTGTAAATGTCCCAACAAAAACAAACCAATTCAATACTAAACACGAAAAGGAGCAGCAGACGCTGTGGGATTGGCCAGGAGTTGATGGCTGTTGAATGGGGGTGGGCGTGGGATACGAAGGGCTTATTTCAGGCTCCCTCCACTTTGTTTTACATTAGAAAACTTCCACAATAAAAATGCTTAAAAGAAAAATTGACTACAGAAAGAAATATCAAGGGCGCGTGTTCCCAGCGGCTGATCGTCTCTGCCAGGCGCTGTTTTATTAAAGATTTATTTTCATCGCGTGGGAGCCCGGCCTTGGGTGCAGCTTACACCCTTGCTTGCGTTTTCCCCCCTGCTTACTGCGAACGTGCGAATTAAAACCCGTTAATTCGATCTCTGCGGACGTTTTTCAGTCTCAAACATTCCTCTTTATCCACGGAGCGTTCACTGCCTGCGCCCCTTACCGCACCCGTCGGGGCGCCCCCCTGGGCTCCCTCACCCTGAGCACCGGCGCCCCGATCGCCTCCGGGGAGGCCTCTGAGACCCGCCAGGATGGATCGGGGCTGCGGGATCGCTGGCGCCGCCTCCCGGCCCGAGCGCCGGAGTCGCCACGCCGTCCGCGAGCTCCAGCTGCCTCTGCCGCCCGTCAGTCCCCGGTTCGGGAGCCTGAGCCCGGCGGCCGCCCTTCGGATCCCGGGTTTGTGTCTTTAGTTTCCCGGTGCGCCTGGACGCTATCGGCGTCCCTGGGCCCACAGCGCGCGAGATTCAGGCAGAAGTGCGGTTGGGTGACCCGCGCACGGCTGGGGAGGCGACCGTGGGGCGCAGATAAGGGAGAGGATCGCGTGCTTGAGGCTCATCCCGAGAGACAGACGGGCGCGCCCTGTTCCCCTGGCGAGGGGGTGAGCTCCCAGATCCCAGGGATGCGGTGGCCCAGGCGCGAGGCTTCAGGGGAGGCCGGCGTGTGTTGGGGGCGGGGGCGGGGCTAGGTGCACGGGAGACCCTCTGGGATGGAGGCGCCCCAGCTCCGAATTGGCGGTCTCCCCAGCCGCCTGGAGCGGTGCTTGGCGGAAGGTGCCTCTGGGTCTCCGCCGGCCGGCTGCGCGCTCCCCGCCTCGCTGTCTGCTCAGTCGGCCTCCGCCTCTTTCTCTCCGTTCTTCCGTTGCTCCCTTCCCTCTCCCGGCGCCCAGGATTCCGTCCGTGCGTCCGTCCCCGCTGGCCGCGGTCACCCTTGGTCCCACCTCCCTCTCCAGGATACGATTGTTCCCCGCTTCAGACTGCCCCAGGTAGGGTCTGGGAGACCGGGGCCCCCTTTAAAGGTTTTATTTCTTTGCCGAGACGTCTCCTCGACTTAAACCGCCGGAAGCGCGCGCTCCGGGGCGCCGCGGCACACAGATCCTGACTCGCTAGGCTCTGCGTCGCCCGGGTCTGGCTGGGGGAGTCGGCATCGCGGCTACGCGTCCGGCCCCTGCGCCTGGCCCGCCGGGGCCCTCGAGCCGGATTCGTCGCCTCTCCGGGCCTGAGATTCCCGGGACGTAGGTGTGGGCAAAGACGACCGGGCCCGCGGGGCTGCCCCAGTTTGAAAGAGGGAAATTGACAGTGGCGCCAGCCGCGCGGCCCCCGGGACTCGCGGACGCCCAGCGCGCAGCGCATCCTTGCCCTCGGCCTCCGGGCTTCGGAGCGCAAGGCCAAGGCCGCGCTGGACTCTCCGGGCGCCGCAACCCTCCGGGGTGCCCTGCCCCTCCCCCCAGTCCTTCCGGCCCCGCCCCCACTCCTCCCGCTGGCGCCCGGGCCCCCTCCCCGCCCCCCACCCGGCTCACCTGGCGTCTCGGTGGCGTCTGGGAGTCTAGCTCGGCCTCTGGCCCCGCCCCTCGGTTCTCACCTCGCCCCTTCCCGCTCCCCTCTCCCCCTCCCGTCCCTTTTCCCCTCCGGCTCCAAGCGATGGACCGGTCAGGCTTCCGCTCCACCACGTCGGGAAGGGCTGGGGCTGGAGCGGGTGAGAAGGGAGGTGCCGCAGCCCGCCCGCGTCCCGGAAGGCTTCTGGGAGGAGGCGGTATTAAACCTGAAGGCTAGAGCAGAGTGGAGTGTGAGGCGCGCAGGTAGAGACCCGGGGGTTCGGCTGGCCTCGCGCCTCGGCTCTCGGAGGAACGGCCCGCTGGGCTCCGCTGTCTGGCCCCGCGTCGCGCACTCTCCACTGCTCTCTGCCGGAAGGACCGGGCGCCAAGTTAAGGCCGCGGGACCGTGTACTGCCTTCGCCGTCTGCGTGGCGTAGGGGGATCCCTTCACCTTTCTGAGCGCAGCTTGCGCGTCAGGAGGGCGTAGGCAGCAGTGCTGAAGGCAGCGGGATCTAATGATAAGAGCGCGGGCTCGGGGCTTCCTGCGGTGCCCGCAGCCTCCCGTGCGCCCGCTCAGCACCCACCACAGCCCGCAGGCCCTGGAGCGTTGGCCTGAGCCGGGCCGCTGCCCCGGACTCCGTTCGCGCGCTCGGTCATGCTCCCACGGGGGCTCCAGGACAGCCACACTGCTGGCACCTGAGGGTGCCCACGCGTTCTGTCCCCGCACGCCGCGCACGCATGCGCAGCAGCCCTCCACGGTCACAGCTGCACGTCTGCGGGCACCTTTGGCACTGTCGTTATCGGGCGAAAGTCCAAACTCCCACGTTTCCTGGCACATAAATCTTCCCTTCCTTGCCGCGGTCCCCAGCGGAGACCCAGCCTGTCCACACGTCTGTGTCCCACTCCCACCAGAGTCAACTGTGCCTCCTCGGTGTCAAGCACACAGCTGGTGGGGGTATTCAGTATCCAGAAGCGAACACAGACCGGGAGTGGCTAGGCCCCCAGCCCCATCCGTTACATGGGCGCTTTCTTTGAGCTGGGAGCTGATCGAGCACTTTATTCGAATCTTCTCACTAAATCCCCTCAATAACACGGGGGTGGGGTCCTCATTTCCTGAATGAGGATCGAGGTCCTGGTCCAGCTCCAGGTTACACGGACCCGGAGTCAGGGAAGGCAGATGTATGTCTAACTCTCCTTTCCCAATGGGGAAATGACACCGGGCCAACCGGGGGCCGAAAGCACAGCCCTCCGGCTCCCTCCCCTCCCCCTCCGCTGGGGCAGGGGACGCTGGGCCGGCGAGAGCAGCTCGGGCCTGGCTCCTGCAGTCCCTCCCCTCCGCCCTTCCTCGGCCCTCGTCTCTCTCCCTGTGGATTTCCTTCCCTACCTGAGGCCCCCACGCTGGGGCGGAGGCAGCACTTCCGTGCTGAGACGCTTTGCCTTCAAGGCCCACTCTGTGGAGCGGCTTCCTAGAGGTAGGCTGCCTAGGACCCACCTGGGCCTTAGTGGGGGTTCCAGGCGGCAGGGACCTATGTGGGCCGGGATTCCTGGAGGGCAGCCTGGCCAGCGACAAGGTCGGAGAGACTGGGCCAACAGAATGATGCTGGCATGTTGATTTATTATGGTTCAAGTTGTTTATGTAGACAGGGGTCCTTAAAAATATTCCATTCTTGGGGGGGGATGGTGACGACCTCTGAGCCACCTCCCCAGGAAGCCCCCAGCTCCCTGAAAGGGACCCTAGCCAGCCGCAGGCTCCCCTCCTGCACCCAGTCTACAGGTAAACCCACTGAAGGCAGCAGCCAGTCAACCCAGCCGACAGGCGGCATCTGGAACAGGGCAGGCCCATCTGCACCCTGGGGGCACCGGAGCCAGAGGGGCCACTGGCCCCTGAATGTTGAGGAGAGAAGGGGAGAGGAGGCTCGGCGGAAACCGGGTCTGTGAGGACGCCCACCCCGCGCTGGCGCCCACTCTGAGCCCCAACACGGTCCCCTGAGGGCCTTCCGGGGGAGTCTCGCACGGCCCGGCTGAGGGACGCGCCCAGGACTCGGCCCCAGCACCCCAGCCTGGGGCTCCCTGTCCTTAACTGCGCCCCGGAGAGTGGTGTGTGTGTGTGTGTGTGTGTGTGTGTGTATGCGCGCGCGCGTGGCTGCTGGCAGGGGAGAGGCTCGACCCCGGGACCGAGGTGGTGAGCTCAGGATGCGTTTCCAGCGGAGCCTCCCGCGTCCCGCAGCCTCCGCCAGCGGAGGAGGGGCCTCCGGCCCTGCACGGGTCTCCTCCCGGCTCGCACCGTTCCGGTGGGCGCCTGGGACGCCCAGGGTGTGCCGGGGTCCCGCCGCACGCGCGGCTCGGGCCGCCGAGTTCGCTGTGTCCCCACCGCTCCGCCCGGGCTTCTCGCCCCTCCCGCGGCTCCTGCCCCCGCCCAGCGCCCGTTTCCTGGAGCCGCCCTCGGGCCTCCAGCTCCGCGCCGAACCGCAGCGTCAGCACATCCGGGCCTCGTCCACTTCGGTTTGCGTTTGTTTCTTAAATCGCGAAAATCCATTTCCCCAAATGGGCGGCAGCCGCGCCTCGTTTCTCAGGGGGGTCGGCCCTGCCGCCCCCCCTCCGCCCCCCCAGCGCCCCCCGGCTTGGCGTTGGTCCCGCCTGCTGTGCACATTGCATTAGTCCTAATGGTTTAGCTGATGATTCAACTTCTTTTTCGCTAAAAGCCGCCCCTCGGTTCTCACCCCTCCTTCGCCTCCGCCTCCGCGGGCCCCGCCGGCCCCTCCGCGGCGCGCCTGCAGCCCTGAGCTCTCAGGACCGTCGGTCCCTGCAGACCCGGCTCCTGCAACCCGAGCCGCCGCGCCGCGCCGCGCGTGCAGCCGCCTTGAGCGGAGCGCGCTCCCGGGGGCAGGGGCGAGGGCTGGGTCCGGGGAGGGGCTGCGGCAGTTCGGGACCCTCGGGGACCTTGGTGCGTAAAATGCAGAACTTAGACCGGAGCCAACGAGAGACGTCCAAAGTCTGCGCGCCTCCCTCCAGAGTCAGACCCAGGCAGAACCGTGGACCGAACCAGAAGCCGAGAGACCCCCGCGCCTTCGCGGTAGGGGTCCCGGCGCCTCGTCTGCCCGGTCCACCTGCGGGGAGGCGCGGCCCAGGGACGGGCGCCAGGTCGGCCGTCACTCCCGAGCAGACTAGGCCAGTGCGCAGAGCGGAGGCCGCGGGCCGGAGCAAGGGGAGGCACCGGGCCCGCTCCTGCGCCTCCCGCCGGGGAGGGTCCGGGCTGCCGAGGGCGCCCGCCTGCCGCACCTTCCCGCCGAAGCTGCGACCTGGCGCGCCCGCGGGCCCGGCCCTGCGCGGTGGGGCGCCCAGAGCGACCCGCGCCCCACGCGTCCCCGCTGGACCCCATCTGATTTCACAAAGAAACGCTGTTCGTTTCCTGTTCGTTTGTTATAGAAAATTTCAGAAAATTCAGGCAAGAAAAAAATAATAAGCCACCACAAATCCGATTACCTGGAGATAGCCAGAGTTTTCAATAGCCCCCCATTCATTCATTCATTCATTCATTCATAGTAGGCAGCACATTGGCATGGCTCAAAACTCTAGTGTATATATAACCAGGTTGACTGACGGAGGACAGCCTTCCCTCGGTCTTAAGCACGGAAATAAATTTCTCTACGGAGGGAAGCATGATCTTTACAATTTGGTGAGTTTGGACAAACGTACACACCCGTGTTTTTGAGAAAGGAAAATTTCACATAAACGTCTAGGAGATTTAATTGAGAGACCCACTGTACCTTCCTCTCCCTTCTCCTTCTTCGTGTTAAAATTTACCAGAGTTATTCGTGCACACAATTTAAAATGTCCTTTATTTCCACAAAGCGAATAAAAACACCAACGGGGAAAATAAACCCCACCCCAGCTCCCACTCTGCTCCTATTTCCAAATCATTTGCTCATGCTTCGATTTCTTGATTTCATTTTTTCAAGAGGAATTTACCAAGTGCCTGAGTCCCGTCTGACAGAGGAGACGAGCTCGCTCAAGCCCTCACGGCCCTTCCACGCGCTCCCCAAGTTGCTGCCACTGCAGGTCGTGCTGGGATGGGGACCAGGTTCACAGTACAGCCAGCCCGTGACCGCCCTTCAGGCTGGGCGTGAGCTGCGATCACATTCACCCCCTCATACTAGTTTTTCCTCCTTCATTTCTTTGTCCCCAAATTCCCTTCCAGTGTGTTGGTCTCCATGGAAGGCATATCCCCCTAGAAACTCCATCCCTGAGGTGGGGAGGCAGGGGGAGGCGGACCAGGCTGGGGCTTCTAACGAGACGCTCCTGTTTCCTGTCCGGCCGGTCCCACTTCCAGAGGCCATATTCGCAGGGGTTTCTGCAGCCGGCAGGCCGGTCAGCTGTTCCTCATTCCAGCCTCCCACATTCTCCAGCTCTCACCTCCTCCATGAGGCTGTTTTGGGAGGGGCCGGACCCGTCCTTCCGTGGGTAACATTCCCAAAGGCTTTGGAGCTTCTGGGACTTACTGCACTCCATTGCACACCCTGCGAGCAGCAGATGCGTTTGCCAAGCGGGGACTCTGAATTCTAGAAGTTCCCGCAGGAATGTGGCCCCTGGCTGGGGCTGAGGGGTTCCTCAGAGTGAACCCTCTACTAGCCTCTCACAAAATTCGGTTTAATGAGGGTCCCAGGTAAAGCGAATGTTCTTTATCTCCACCAGGATTCCTTCAAGTGGGGGAAGCAAGCCTGGGCAGCAAGCTCCGCTCCCCCCTCCACCAGACAACCTCTCCCCACCCATCATTGCATCACTTTAGGGTCTCTGCTGTTTCCAGTCTGACTGCCTTCTGAGACTGGGGGCTTCTCGGGGGGCAGGAATCAGGCCCTGTCACCCCGACAAGCAGGTCAGGGGGTGGCCCTGGTGGAGCTTAATCAATAGTTGTTGACTAAACAGTGGATGAGATTGTGGTGACTTCGCACAGCAGCCACATGGTGTGGACGAGGCCAGCACGGCCAGTTACCTCGGGAGTGAACCCAGATCTGAAAAGCGGGTCTAATAATATTGGTTCTTCAGGTTGCGATGAGCCCAAGGCCTTTGGCAGACACATCTGCATTGAACAAAGGAGGGGAGGAGCTCCAGTGCCCTGGGGAGGCCCACGGGTGGGCCAGGGCGACCCTCTAGCTTTGTACAGAGGGGTGGTTACCTGGCCTGCAGTGACTCACCTTGCTGCAAATGTGTATTCTGTGCATAATAAAGCTGCTGGGGATGGGAGTGGGGTGGGGTGGGGTAGGGGGGCAGGGTGGAACCAGTGCTTCTCATCTGTCAGGATTAGCATCCTTTGCTGAAATTATATTTTATGCTTCTATATCTGTAGATTTGTTTTAGAGTGTAAGATGTATTTTTTTTTTACTATGGCTGTGTCTGCAGAAAGAGTTTAAAGGTCGGTAGGTCGCGTTGGGATATTTTTATTGCTTTATACTCCATTTGTTTTAACTTGGTAGGAGAAGTAATACATATTTTTCTTTGTATTGTTCTAAGGTGCTGTATTAGTCAAGGTACACCAGAAAAATAGACAAAATAAGAGAAGGAGCATGAGAGGGGGAGGAATTTTGTCCCTTTTGACTGTGGGCTGGCGGGCTGGCAGGGTTTCTGTGTTGCAGTCTTGAGGAGCATTCCTTCCACTTCAGGGACCCCCCAGTCTTTGCTCTTAAGGCCTTCAACTGATTGGGCGAGGCCCACCAACATGATGAAGGGCCATCTGCTTTACTCAGAGTCTACTGATTGAAGTGTTAATCTCATCTAAAAAAAAAACAACAACAGCCTCCTTATAGCAACATCTAGACTGGAGCCAGGTTGATACATAACATCACTATCTCAGGTACTCAGGCCTCCATTGGAATAAGTTCAACATCCTCCCTCCATATAAAAAAAAAAAAAAAACAAAAGGAGCCCCCTCCCCGAGCATGGGTATTTCGCCGGCATTCTGTAAGGTGTGGATGAACTTGAGCAGCCTCCATGAACTTTGCTTTTCAAACCACTCAGGGCTCCCCAGGTGCAGGCCCCATGTGGGGCACCAGCCCGAGGGAGCAGGACAAGCCCTGTGCGACTGTCACACCACAGGGCTGGCTGCCGCACTTGTCCCACTGGATGGCAGTGGTCCACCCATGTCCTCTCCCCAGAAGGTGAGCTCCTGGAGGGCAGGGGCTCTGTCCATCACGTCCAGGTCCCCAGGACCAGCCAAATGCCTGGTCAGTGCAGGGAGAGGGGTGGGGGGCTGTTTCTCCCACATCGTCCAGGTAATGGCAGTGGAAGGGGGGGGAGATTGGCTCACAGCATACACCTGTGTTCATCTCAAGTTGATTAAAGATGTAAATCCAAAATAAGAAAGCATAAGAAGACAAAAAAGGCACTTAAGTTTTGATCTGATCCCAGGCTAGGGGGTCTGCTGTCCCCTTTTGCCTTTCGCCAGTTAAATCCTTTTGAGTTTTGCTGGCCATTCAGCTGCAGACCACATTTCCCAGCCTCTCTCATGCCTCTCAGCCCGGTCACATGATGAGGTTCTGACCAGTGGGCGTGAAGAGAAGTGCTATGTGCAATTCCAGTCCTTTCTCTGAACAGGAAGTTGGGTGACTCTTTTGCCTTTCTCTCTCCTTCCTGGTTCTCCAGGATGGGGTTGTAATGGTCGATGAGGATATGTCACTTAGAGCAAAGCAGAGCCCTGGATAGAACTGGGCCTGGGCAGAGCTGCCCTACCCCCCAGACTGGTTACCAGTTTG
>CM053513.1:89208044-89234862 GCA_028627145.1 Eidolon dupreanum
TCTTTATCACCCACCCACGTATGTTCCCGCATCGGGCCTTCATGGCAGGAAGCCAGGGCTGAGGACCCCCATCTGACACATGGAGCTGGAAGTAGGGTTAAGTGACAAGCTGTAGACAGCACACGGTGACTAGCCAGGTCCACATCTGACGCCGCCTCCCAGAAAAGGCGCCGTTCACCCTCAGAGTCCTTTTCCCCACTTCCTCCTGCCCCAGCCAGCAAGGACAGGGGCTTGGATGGGGGACAGGCGGGGAGGGGACTGGGGCCCGAGAAGCCTGCCGGGGCTGGCGGGGCGGGGGGCGGACTGCACCAGAGGTGGGCCTGGGGACAGCCGAGTCGGGGACTCTGGGCAGACCACAGGCCACAGCTGTGCCAGTATCCTGGGGCAGCCCAGGGACTGGCCGGAGGCCGAAGTCCGCAGTCCAGGTGTGGGCAGGGCCGAGGAGAACGGCTTAGGGGAGCTCTTCCCACCCTGCCCGCTTCTGGTGTGTGCCAGGTCCGCTCCTTGGCTGGCTGTCCTCTCCCTGTGTCCTCGCCTCCTCCTCCTCCTCCTGTGTCGGGCACCGTGCCCAGGCTTCCCCTCCTCGCAAGGACGCAGCGTGCTGGACCAGGGCACATCCTAGCGACCTCACGTAAGTGTGATGCTCTGTGAATGTGACCTCTCCCAGCCAGGTCGCACTCTGAGGTCCTGGGGGTCAGGACTCCCACGTGTGAATTTGGGAGACGAAGTCCGGTCCCCAACAGCCGCCATGGTTGTGTCCCCGAGGCTGTGTCTCCCAGCCTCGCGAGAAGCCCGCGTCACAGTGATGGTCATCCCCACTTCATGGGTGGGACAGTTGAGGCTCTGAGAGATGACGTGCCCAAGAGGGGGCAGCAGCAGAGGGGGGAGGGGAACCCCCTCGGTGACAGCCCAGGTCACGGCTCCTGCCTCAGGCGCCGTGCCTCCGGGCCCCATGCTGCAGGCTGCTTCCGCTCAGAGAACCGACTTCCTCTGGCTGTGGCGTGAGCCGCTCCGGGACCCTGGCTCCGAGAGAACCGGCCCCTCAGCAGCCGGGAGCTTCTCGCTCTGTGGTCCGCGGTCTCCTGCCGCACACCGGGAAGGTGGCCAGATGACAGAGTGGGGACGACTCCGGGCCCCGCCCTGGGCGCCGCCGTGGGCCTGCACTGCCCTCACGAAGCCGTCCTGCAGACTTGCGTGTTAATGGCCCTTGGTATTCTGATGGGGTCACATGTCACACTTGCCGGTGTCTTGCTTGGCTCTGGTGGCCTGTAAACCTGAGTCCCCATGGGATGTGTGGGGAGCCCCGTGTAGGCTTGTCACAGAGCAGCCAGAACCTCCAAGCCTGCCTGGAGCAAGTGTGGGCCCGGCTACATCCACAGCAAGCTGTGTGACCCAGGAACCTTGCTTGCCCTCTCTGGGCCTGGGTCTCTTCATTCGTAAAGCAAAGGCACTGAATTACGGCGTTCGAATGACTCTGCCCGGAGAGGTCACAGCCATCGCGAACCTTCTGCAGACTCTTCATTTCCGTTGATCGAAACGTCATAGGCTTTAAAGCGACACTGTCCAATGGAAGATACAATGAGCACCATGTACGCGGTTTAAAATTTCTAGTAGCTACATGAAAGAAGCAAAAAACAAAAACAAACAAAAACAAAACAAACAAACAAACAAAAAACAGGTACAAATAGCTAAATAATAATTTAATCCACTGTGTTCAAGATTATTATCCCTTCAGCATATGATCAGTATAGAAATACGGGATGGTTTATATTTTTGCCCTGTCTTTGAAGACGGTGTGTCTTTTACCTACAGCACGTCTCCGTCTGGATGCTGAATTTTGACAAATACTTGATCTGTATCTAGATATCATGAAACCCACGGTCGAAAAAGTAGATTCTCATATAAAAGTTCTTCCAAACGTACCCATATCTATACTGATAGCATCCGAAATCTAGTGGCCGAGTTGAGCGTCGGGTTTTAGATTTAAAATTCAGTTCCTGGGTCACACTAGTCACATCTGCTCTGTCACCCGTGGCTCTGGCTGCCCTACTGGACCCGGCGGCTGTGCCTGCTCCAGTTACCGTAAAGCCTGGATTACAGGGACCGCTGGGCCGCTCTCTAGCGCAAGTCCTCTTGGTAGCTGCCCCGCCCTCCCCTGAAGGCTCCACTCCTGTTTCTGAATCCTGGCTCATCGTCTTGGTGTCCAGGAAGCAAGGACAGAGCGCTGGCTGTATACAGGACGCAGAGAGAAGCAGGTGGAGGCGGAGCAGGCCGCAGTCCTGCGGACAAGTCGGGCGCTGGCAGCTTTTGAGGAGTCCGTTGCCACATCTGTGTGTCCCAGGAGCTCTCGTTGCTGGCTGAGTGGTGCCACGCGTTCAGCACCGGTGGCCGGGGCGCCTTCTGTCCTGCCCCGGCTCTGAAAACAGAGGCCGTGCAAGGAATGGGGCGTGGCGGAGGCAGCCTGCTGGTGACGTCCTGTTACGGAGGCAGCTTCACCTCAGGCATCCCCAGGGAGACTTTGCTCCTCATGGTGTGAGCAGGCGATTCTTAAGTCACGGGTGCTGCGGTCAGGTGTTCTCAGGAGATGGCGAATGAAAATCAACGGCTTCCCTTCCCTTCCCTTCCCTTCCCTGCCCTCCCCTCCCCTCCCCTCCCCTCCCCTCCCCTCCCCTTCGCTATGGCAGAACATCTCAGAGCCTTTGACGTGACGACGTGAGCTGTGACCAGGTAAGGTGGAGAATCCCCGTTTTGCCAGAATGCAGAAAGCCTGGCACTTTGAGGTAGGAACTGAGTCATAGTCATCGCTGTGTCCCCACATCACTTTTGCACACTGCGGACCCCTAGCTGGACCTTGCTCACGGCGATGCCTGGCAGGGACCATTGATTAAAAAATGAGCTAAAGAGAAGAGCTAAAATAATGACATGTTAGAGCTTAGAGGTGATCAGGGGAGACTGCCTGTAAGAGGCAATGTCTGAACTGAATCTGAAGGGAGAACATACACAGAACAGGGTAAGGGGCGGGAAGGGAGTGCCAGCACGTGAAAGGGGCTGTCCCAGGCTCAGGGAGAGCTCTGTCTGGCCTGACACCCAGTGTGGGTGGGGGGTCGGCAGGGGAGGGTGAAAGGCCTGCTTAGGACGCACTGCCCCCGGGTGGCCAGTGCTGCCCAGGAGAGTCCCCGGTGGGACACCATGCAAGTTTGTTAAACCTGGACTCCCCAGCCTGGCCCTACTGCATCAGTCTCGGGGGGAGGGGGAGCCGCATGTGACAAGCTCCCAGGGGACTCCTAGGTCCCTGCCGTCTGAGAACCACTCCTGAGTCTGGGTCAGGTTTTGATTTCTGTGACAGGTCAGTGGGGCCACAGATCAGCTAACACCTGTGTAGACCCATGCTCCCCATGTCCGGTTTTTTCCTCCAATAGGCACATAGAAGATTGTCCCTCTCACCTGTGCAGTAGGGACGGGCAGGTGACTGATCCTGGTCAACACGAGTGAATGGTGTGAGCCGTGTAAAGCCCTGGACCGAGCTCCAAGCTCCCTCCCTGGCGTGGGTGGCTGAGGGGGGTGAGGGTCCCAGACGGCTGTGCCTCAGCGTGGAGGAGCCTCCGTCAGCCAGGGTGCCCGGGTGACTGCGCGGGCGGTGCCAGCAAGAAATGAGCCTTCACTGTGTTAACTCACCTGAGGTTTTGTTCGTCATCGCTGTGTAATTTAGCCTGGAGGAGTTGGGCTGCGTCCCACGGCAGCTTAGTCCCATGGCGAGGCACCAGTTTCTTCCAGCAGCGTGTGAGGGTCTGGTTCCCTCACCGACACGTTATTGTCCGTCCCCACTTCTAGTGGATGTGAAGTGGTATCTCGAGGCGGTTTGGATTTGCATGGCATTCCCCTGATGACGAAAGATATTGAACTTCTTTTCACGTATTTGTCAGCCACTTGTGTACCTTTGGAGAAATGTCTGCTTGAATCCTTCGACTATGTTTTAATTGAGTTATTCGAATTTTTTATTCCTGAGTTGTAAGAGTTCCTTATTTATTTTGAATGCAAGTCTCTTGCATATATATACTTTGTAAAAATTTTCTTCCATTCTTTGTGCTTTTTACTTTCTTGATGGAGTCCTTTCAAGCAAGAAGCTTCAAATTTTGAAGTTATTGGGGAAGATTCTTAAATCTAAGACAATAAAAAAATGGCAATTAACACATGCCATAGTAGTGTGTGTGCTGATTCACTTAAGCCTCCCACCAACCCATGAGGTCAAGTGGCCATTGTCCCCAGGTTATAGTTGGGGAAATAGAGGCACAAGCAGATGAAGGAAGAGGCTCAAAATCATGAGGCTAGAACATGATTTTGCAGATGTAGGATTTGCACCTGGCAGCTGGGTCCAGGGCCCAGGCTCTAACCACTGCATAGTGGGAGCTCTGTACTATGGCCTTTACCTTGGGGGCGAAAGGTCACTACCATCCTCCTCGCCATCAGCATCTTTATCTCCAGCATCATCACCACCAGCATCATTACCACCATCATCACTACCATCATCATCATCATTGTCATTATCATCACCATCATCACCATCATCATTATCACCATCTCCACCATCACCATCACCACCATCACCATCACCATCACCATCACCAGCATCATCATAATCACCATCACATCATCACCATTGTCACCACCACCATTATCATCACCACCATCATTATCGCTATCTGCTCTCATCATCACTATTATCACTGTCATCATCATCATCATCATTATCGTTGTGAGGGCACCTGGATACCAAGCTCCTCACCTGGGCCCAGTCCTTGAGCTTCGTGCATCACATCTATCACCTAATTCGTCTGTCTCAGCTGCCCTGTAGGCATCCTGAGGCTGGGAGAGGTGCTCACTTCCCCCCTCCCCCAGCCCCCCAGACCCCATAGCACCTTCACTCCGGCCTGCTGAATTCTGACCTTCGCTCTTGGCTGGGCCTGTGTGCTCAAAGGTGTGCACAGAGGACCAGGTGTCAGGGCTGAGGAGAGGGGAGGGGCAGCTGGGGTCGAGTCCTGGCCGGAGAGAGGGCTGGCGGAGTGGTCCCCAGGCTGTGGGCTTCAGGCCGAGATGCTCCAGAGAGCCCCAGGAGAGGGAGGGTGGAGCCGGGCTCCCAGGCGTGAAGCCGTCCGAGGCGAGGGCGAGGGTTGGGGTGGATGGTGGCTGATCCTATCAATTAGTGCAATTAGCCGTCAGGATGGAGGCCCCGGCACTAACTGCCTGCTGGCCAGCTGAGGTGTTCAATAATGGATTAGTGGAGTGCTGCAGCCACTGCAGGGTGGCCTTCGCCTCCTGGGGTCAAGGCCAAGTACTCAGGGATGCCTCCTCTCCCCAGGGCAGCCCTGCCCTCCGCAGCTGTGGGCTGCCCCTCCCTCCTGCCCTTCCCACTGCTCAGGCCTGAGAAAACTGGCTCTAGGGCCACCTGGCCACAGCCCAGGCCAGGCAAAGGTCACGGTCACAAGAGGCCTGAGGTCCCTCATCCAGCTCCTGGGAAGTCCTTTCTCCCTGCCAAGATCCTTCTCCTGACAAGTGGGCTGAGCCCTAGGGGCTTAAGCTTTTTCTCTCTGGCAAGCACTGGGTTGGTCAGGTGAGGCCCTCGATAAAGAACGTCCTCTCCGTCACCTGCCCCTCTCCATAGATGGGGTGTCATCCCCACACCCTGAACCTCTGCCAGGGCTGAGGGGGTCCACGTCCCGGACTCTCCTTCATCAGAATCTGCAGTCTGGCACAGCTCTGCCCTTTTAGTGGAATGCGACCTGTAGTTTCCAGGCCACCTGGAATGGTTCCTGTGTCACTCGCCTGGCTGGGTCTCAGCGGGAAAGGTAGGGGACAGGGTCGGGGCCGGGCACCGGACTTTCTCCCGAGGGCAGTGGGAGGAAGTAGACAGGTTTGTGCTGTACGGCAGTCTGAGGTGGGTGCTGTGAGCAGGGGCTTGGGAGGGGCAGAGAGTCAGGGTGGGGGGGCCCGTCCTGAGCCTGGCCCGGGGAGGGGGCAGCATGGGCGTGCTAGACTTCAGGTGGAAGCGAGGTCAGCCCCTGGCACGGGCCTGAAGGAAGTCAGCTGCTTCATTGATTCTCAAGTTTCAGCCACAAGACCCTTCTCCAGGAAGCCTTCCAGCTCTGTCCCTTGTCTCTGGGGCCTCGTCACTGCCCCCATTCTAGAGAGCCTGGTGGCCAGTGTCACTGACACCCCAGGCTTTGTGTCCCTTCTCTGACCCCAGGCAGGGCCGGACTGCTCCATGCGTCTCCCTGGACACGGCGTGGGCTCCCAGGGGAGGCCTGGCCCCGAGCAGAGCAGCGTGGGGCTGCCGCGGTCGTGTGCGCCCGGCTGGACCTCGCCTCGGTCTGGCCTCCTTGTGCAGCAGCTCCCGGCCAGCTAATGCTGAGGAATTCTTTAAAATTTAATGAATAGAGTTTACTTTTAGAGCGGTTTTAAGTTTACAGACAATTGAGCAGGAAACACAGAAAATTCCAGTGTAACGCCCCCCACACACTGTTAACATCCTGCGCTGTCCTGACACAGTTGTTACAACTGATGACCCAACGTCGATACATTGTTATTAACTGAAGTCCACAGTTTACACAACGGGTCCCTCATGGTCCTGTGCGTCCGCGAGTTTGGACCAGTGCGTAATGTCGCGTACCCACCGGTCCAGGACCCTACGGAGTGGTTGCACTGCCCCAAGTTCCCCGCGCTCCACCTGCTCACCCCCCACCCGGCCCACCCAACAACCTCTGACCTTTGTGCTGTCGTCTTTTCTAGAATGTCATGGAGTTGGAATCACAGGGTACGCAGGCTTCTCAAATTGGCATCTGTCACCTAGTAACGTGCGTTTAAGCTTCCTCCACGTCTTTTCATGGCTTGAGAGCTCATTTCTTTTTAGCTCTGAATAATGGTCCACTATCTGGATGTAGCACAGTTTATCTGTCACCCACTGAAGGATGTCTTAATTGCTCCCTGGTTTGGGGCGATTATGGATAAAGCTGCTGTAAACATCCGTGTGCAGGTTTTTGTGTGGACGTGAGTCTTCGGCTCCTTTGTGTCCACACCTGGTGGCTGAGTGTCCCTGAGGGGCTGTCTGCTCCTGCCGCGTCCAGGCTTGCCCCCGTGTCCTCTCGGGGCTGCCCGGATATCCTGCACGAAGAACAGGCCCCACCGGTGAAGTCGCAGGGGCTCAGGGCATGGCTCTAATTGTCAGGCCCCCAGCATTTGATGAGAAGCCACGAGCCAGCACTTTCCAAACTCTCCTATGCCCAGAACAAGGTGGGCCAGAGACGGCTTTTTCGACAAGCTCCCAGGGGACGCCCAGGTTCCTGGTCCAGGCATCGCACTTTGAGAAGCCAGGTGATGGGCTTCAGTCGTGGGCAGGCTCCAGGCAGCCACGCACACGCCCCGAAACCTCACCTTCTAGAAGCAGCCTTGAAGAAAGCTTTCGTCTCCCGTCTGGCTCCACAACTCACTGGCCGTGTGACTTTGGGAAAGTGTTGACCATCTCTGGTCTACAGTTCTGGATACGAGAAACGAGAGGCTGGGATGAGGCCGTAAGCATTTTGTAATGCGAGCGACAGTAAAAGAAAGACAGCATCTGGTTAGGGAGGCTTCTTCCTGTCAGGCAGTGTTCGTTTGTGACCATGAATCCAGAAAACACTGTTCCACTTTCCTAATGGGAAAACGGAGTGAGTTCAGAGAGGGGCGGTCCCCTGCAAGAAACATCACCCAGCTTTTCAGTGGCAAAAACTGGCTTTGAACCCGAGTCTGCTAGCTGCCAAGCCCTTGTTTTGTTTTGTTTTGTTTTGTTTTGTTTTGTTTTGTTTTGTTTTGTTTTGTTTTGTTTTTGGTACATCAAGCTGACTCCTGTGTTACCTCAGGGATCAAAACTTTCTCACAATGAGAGATGAAATGTGAAAAAGGCTTGAATTTCTCCATCCAGACAACAATCGTAGCTCAGGCAAAGGCATTTATGGTCTCTAACGGGTTCCTCCAAAGTACGTTTTGTAAGTTGATGAGAAAGACTCATTCTCTGTAGTGTAGGGAGGTGAGTCTGGAAACAATAAAATCAGCGTTCTCGTAATTAGCCCTTAAATTGTTCCTCCGTATAAAAGTGTCCCTCAGTCCCAGCCCCCGTCCTGCAGCTCGTACATGCTTACTTACACAAATCTGAACAATTTTTGACAAGATTTTTGAGTTTTGTCAGATGTGAATTGTTAAGATTTAATTGAAAAAATGAACAGAACGCAGCCACTATTTCAAAGGGAGTGACCCAGAACCAATTAGAATTCAGTAACAATTGACCATTCAGCACTGACATCCATGTTGGGAGAATCAGATTAAAGCCACTTTAATTCCTCCCCGCCTCCCTCGTTTCTGAACTCAAAATATCATTAGTGGGAGGTTTCCCTGAATTTTTTTTCCAATCAATTTTCCTGGTTTTAGAGGTGAAGTTCAACTGGTGGGATTGTGCTGGAGAGGGTGCTGGCTGATTATCTCCTGGACTGAGATGATACACAATATAGGTTACCGGCTTGCAAAAACAGGTCAGGCTGAGCGACATTCCTCGTCAAATCGCTGTTGACAGCCCAAACAGGAGACGGGGAAGGACCACAAAAAGGGCCTTTCATCTGAAGACAGCACAGCGAATAATTGGTCATTCTTTCCTTCTTTCCCCTCTCCTTCTCAGCTGGAGGAAAATTCCCAAACAAAGCCAGGGCTCCCTACAGGCAACTTCTTAATCCTTCATGGCAGATGCTCTCGGGGAAGTGTCAGCTGAGAGAACGTGGCCGGGCGCAGTGGGCACAGTGCCCGGCGCGTAGTAGGTGCTTACGGAAGGCGCAGGGAGGGCTGGCCGAGTAAACGAGCGAGCGGCGTCGGGAGGGAGCAGCGTTTGGCCGGTCGGCTGTTTGCCACAGTGGCGGTCGCCGGGCCGGTCTGTGTGGAATCACTTCTGCTGGCTGCAGCCCTTCTCCGCACACAGCAAGCTCCCCGCTTGGCGCTCAGTCTTCCGGCCCTCTCCTGGGCTTTCCCGGTTCCTCTCCAAAGCCTGGCTCTTGTTTGGCTCCAGGTCCCGGTCACCTTCTCTGCTCGGCTTCCTGCCGCTCCCACTGCATGCTGAGGGCACACCTGCCGCCAGGTGTGGTAGGCCTTTCAGCCGTGACCCTCCTAATGGCCTTCGAAGGAGACCGAGGCTTGGGAAGGCCGAGTGCGGTGGCTGAGCGGGGACTGGAATCCGTTTGACCCCACGAGAATGTCTGTGACACCCGGGTTCCGCCTGGCGACCCAGTGCTGCCCGTTCTCCAGCGTTGGTCCCCAGCCCCCTCCCCGCCCCCGGTCTGGTCTCAGTGGGACTGAAGAGCCAGAGCCCGGAACCGGCCACAGTCTGGACTGACGTGTGCAGGGCGGGATGAGCTAGCGACGTCGATACCGGGGATTCCCTGCTGTTGCTGTGGTCGGTTCATCATTGTGCTGAATGCCACCTTGAGGAGATGTCCTGGAATCAGTGACATCTGTCAGATCTCACTGCTTTGTGACATATTGAAGTATAATACATAAAATTAGAAGTGCTCCGCCAAGGTTTACATTGCAAAGATGACCTTCGGGATATCTTAGAGGAGTCTGTCTTGGGCTTTCGGCATCGTGGTTTGGGTCCCCAGAGCAGCCACCGAGACAAGGGTTGGTGGACAAGAGCTTACCCGGGAGGTGGCCCTAGGAAACATGGGGTGTGGTACAGGGAGGTGAAGGCAACGGGAAGCGGCCGGCGCCCAGCAGGCCTCCGCAGACAGCCGTGGGAGGCGGTGCGGGACCCCGGCCAGGAGGTGGGGGGCTGGCTGTGTACCTCCAAGTCCCGCCAGCACAGCTTGAGGACCGCTTCAGGGTGTCGGAGGCGGGTCCCTGGCACTTCCGGCTGTCTGCCCCGTGTATGGGCAGAACAAGTGTCAGCAGCCAGAGCACGTCCCCAGGCAGAGGGACGTGGCAGTCAGGGGAATCGAGGTGGCTGCTACAGTGGGGGTGTTGGGTCCGCTGAGCATGGGACACGAGCCAGTCTAGCTCGTGTTCAGAGGAGGTGGTGCATGTGGGTTGGTCCCCCTCAGCTGTGTGGCCTTGAACCAATGGCAGCCCCTCTCTGAGCTTTGGTCTCCTCACCTATGCAACGGGAAGACGAGCACTGTCTCTCGGGTTCCCTGGAGGCCTGGTCCCAGAAGGGCCCTCGCCGAGGGCACATGTGGTGCGCTGTAGCTGTATGGGAACTTCAGAACCTGGGGGCACTGTGGTAGGGAAGAGGGGACAGACACATCCCGTGTGACCCTGGGGGCGGTGCTGAGGACTGCAAGGGCAGATACCTGCTTCACCCGCCTTTCAGGAAGGACAGAGTAGATGGTGGAAGAAACAGGGCATTCTATAGGGTAGTGAGCTCTCCGTCCCTGGAGGTATGTAAGAAGTTGAGTGTTGGTGTTAATTTTTCTCAGTTGCGTGGAGAGCTCCAAGCCCTGGATGGCGGTGGTGGATGGGATGTCTTTTAAGACCCTTTCCACCCCAGAGAGTCTAGAATTCCGCTTGTCTGCTAGGGGCCGAGCACCGCGAACGTGCTCCTCGTTTGATGCACTGCATCGTGACTCCCCGAGGCTCCCCAGACAGAGCTCAGCAGCTTGCGCCTGGTCTGAATTAGTTGGATGTTTAGTGGGGGGATTCTGTCTTCAGCCCGAACAGTCTGCTGAGCGGTGACCTGGAGCCTTGATGGGAGAGAAGCCGCTAGCTAGAGAGATCTCCTGGGCCTCAGACAGTGTGAAAAGCAGAGGGGAGTCTGCCCTGGCGGGGGCGGGGGGGAGAGGGAGGGGCCAGGGAGAGTCTAGCCAAGTGGCAGCTCATGCTCATTGGGGTGCTCCAGGCGTGATTCCTATAGGAAGTGTTCCCAGGGTGAAGGGGCCATGCGAAAACCCAGCCACGGGCCATCTGCACACCTGATGTTGGCTTTGACCTTGGCTGGCCTGAGCTCCTGGGTTGGCCCAGAGTTCAAGTCCTGCCTCCACCCCTTGTGTCGGTCCTGGAAACTCCCAGAGCCTCCCCCGCCTTCTCTGTCCAGGGCGACGCTGTAGTCGCTCCCCCTTCCGGGACGAGTGTCTGAGGACGAAGGGCTCAAATCTGGTCCCTTCCCAGCAAGACATGGACCAGGCTGCCAAGGTTCTCTATCTGCTTCTTGGGCTCAGCGGTGTAACCTCAGGCCGTTGGCCCGAGGGGTTCCATGGTGCTGTCATTTCCTGTGCAGCCTGGTATTGCCCATTAGTATAGCAACACTGTCCTGTGCATGGAACAAAAATGGGGCACAGGCCACCCACGTGGCCATGGAGGTGGCCCAGGTGACCCCCATGGAGCCTGAGGGCTTCACGTGCTGAGCGAATGACATTCGTTCGCTTGTTCGCTCAGTGGACAGAGTTAGGCCCAGGGATGGGCACTGCTAGGGCCGAAAGGTGTTAGGCACCGGGTGGTTGACAGGCTGTGGCCATCCCGGAGCGCCCTGCGTCCTGGCCCGGTTCCCGCCTGGCCTGCACGCGGTGCCGGGGTGGGGCCCGACACGCAGAAGTGAGCTCGCTGCGCATGCCCTGGAGGGGCCCAGGGGCGGCCCCCCGAAGACCGAGCACTGGCCCCGAGAGGCCCCCTGCTGGCTGCCCACCTCTCCTCTGCAGAGCTCGGAGGGAGAAGCCCTGACACACTTATCCACAGCGGGACAGCGCGCCCCGGCGGGAGGGGCCGCAGAGAGATGGTGGGGGGTGGGGGACCCTGACACCTGCAGGCATGTGGTCACGCAGCCGGAGTTGGGCCTCTGCCACTCGGCCGCTGTGGGGCTTGAACAAGTAATTGAGCCCCGGGGACTCAGTTTACCTATCCGTAAAGTGGGAACACCAGCTTTGACCTCATGCGGTTTTGAGAGAATTAAATGAATGAATTGTGCTCCTAGAAGCGTATTCAGCACAGTTATGCATCGAGTTTGACTTAGTCCGGGGAGACCGGGCGGGCAGGGGCCAGGCTCGGCGCGGGGTCTCCGCCCCCAGACTTCAGGGCTGGCCCTGAGACGCAGGCGCTGGGCGAGGTTACAGGATGCGGCCGGCCTCGGACCCCGTCTCTCCCTTCTTCCCGGATCCGGCTCCAGCTCGCCCATCTCCTTAGGATGGCAGGAGGGGACGGGAGGGGGTGAAGGGAGGGGGGGCGGGAAGAGGAGGGAGGGGGAAGGGAGAAGGGGGGAGGAAGAAGAAAGGCTTGAAACTGTATCCTGCCGGCTGCGGGTCAGAGGATCACACCCCACGTTCTCTCCATCGTCAAAGCCCCCGTAGGATTGTCTTGAAGTTAGGTTTCATATCATATGGCTGAACATTTGGAACTTTTTAAACGGAAATTGCAGAAAAAATGAGAAGTATTTTCGTCTCGGAACACAATACCTTCCGGCGGGGGGCCGCGGGCAGCGCCGAGCGGAGAGACCCGGCTGATTGTCAATCTGGATTAATGCGCAGCGTCCGCTGAGCTGAACCGACTAATCAGGGCGCGGAGACACTGTCCTTTGTCACTGTGCCGGGGCGCCGTCTCTCTCGCGCGTCGGCTAATTTTGCGATCACATTTCCTTAATTATGTGCTCGGTTTAATGGAGCCCGGACGAGACCCAGCCGCAAGGCCCATGCGAGTGTCCTGGGTGGAGCGAGCCAAGGGTTCGGGGCGGAAACGTCACGCGCCACCCTCGGCGGCGCAGTGGGTGACCGGGGAGGGTTCCGCTGGCGGTGGGGGGGTGGGGGTGGGGGGGGCGGCCCAGCCCCAGTTCACGCGCTTCGGAGTCCTGGGAGCGCTGGCTCAGCGATGCTCAGACCCCCCAGTGGGGGGCCCATCCGCGTCCCCGCTTCACAGACCCTGAAACCGGGGCGCAGACTGGACGAAGCCGTGGCCGCTGTCGCCGCTCGCGACGCGCTGGCTGCGGGAGTCTTCCCTGACCCGCACCTGCGGGCGGGAGCCACCTTCCCGCCTTGGGTAAGGGACTTCCGAAATGGCCACTGCCAGCCGATGCCGGCCCTGGGGCCAGGAGGGTCTGCACAGAGTTGGCGGAAGTCACCCCCCTTCTCCGTGAGGACAACGCCACTCCAAGCCAGGCCAGTGCGTCCTCCGCCCTTCCCGCCACCGGACCTTTGGGGCCAGACCCCTCCCCCTCACGTGTCTGTCAGGCTGCTGGGCTCCTCCTGGGACCACCGCGTCAGCGCCCACAGGGAGGAGCAGAAACAGGCAGAGGGAGGGACCCTAAGGTGGCATGGCAGGGGGAGGTGGAGGCCTTTCACACGTGACCCTGAATTTACACGAGGCAGATGAAAGACGACTGGGCGGGGGGCCATGGCGCCAGCTCCGGCGGGGACGGCGGCCCAGGGCCTTACTTGCGATGGAGGGGAGTGGGCAGAGGTGACGCCTGCCGCTTGCCGGCCTTCTCCGCGCCCGGGGTCCCGGCTCCACTGCAGAGCCCCGGGCAAGAGCCGCTTCGGCCCTCGCATTCCTCATTCGCCGGGTGCTCGCGGCCCCGGCCGAAGCGGCGGTGCATGCAGCAGGTGTCAGAGCCAGGCCAGGCTGCTGCGACCCCTTCGCTCCGCCAGCGTTCGGTGCATCCACTCTAGGGTGACCACTGACCCGTCTCCACCTGCATCTGCTTCACCACATTCTGCGCACGTGGGCCCGGCAGATGCACGGGGTGACAGTCCCGCCCTCCGGAGCACGCGGGCCAGGGCAGGCCCTTTGTTGTCCCAGAGGGGACTCGTTGTTGCCGGTCACAGCACCAGGGCGGGAGGCCGACTCTGCTCGGCGCCTCCGGGAGGGCTCCCCGGAGGTGGTGTCGCCTCAGAGCACCTTAGAGGTTCATCGGAATTTGCCAGACGGGCAAGGTCCTGGGGTCGGCGGGAACAGAGGAGCAGGGATGCTGAGGAGATGTGGCGCTCGAACCCCAGGGGCAGAGATGCGGCGTGGTCAGAGGTACGTCCGGGAGGTCCTCCTGGGCCTCGAGCTCCCGGTTCAGACAGGAGCCTCTGTCCAGCAGGTTATAGAGAACCGTGCCGGGTTTAGGGCAGCGGCGGGAGCCAGTCTGATCCTGGCTGGGGAGCCCGGGGACTGAGCCTGGGACAGGTGACCAGCCAGGAGGTCCTCCAGGATCCAGGGGACTGGGTGGCAGTCTCGGCAGGCAGCTGCTTTGGCATGGGGGAGGGGCTGGACAGAGGACTCTGGGCCTGGTGGGCCGGCAGCAAGGGCGACTTCCGTGTTCCCGGTCTGGGGGAGCAGACAGATTCGGTGTGGAAGCTGCAGGGACGAGCCCGTCAACGTCCTGTCCCCTCGTGACGCCCGAGGCCCTCGCAGGGTGTGATGAGCGTGAGACCACACTTACTCACGCCCGCCGGGGTGCGCAAGCCCTTGGCTGCTTCTGGAAAGCTCTGCAGACCTTTGTAGCCGGAGACCCTGCACCCCAGGGTCCCCTGACAGACCTGCCCACCTGTGGCATCCTTCACCAGTCCCAGGAGGACTCTGCCAGATGGAGGGTCCTAGCCACACCTGGGCCAGCCGTGCCTGTCCCCAGCATGCCACTGGGGGAAACGATTAATGACTAACTCTGTCCTCAGAGCTCTTGGAGGCAAATTCAAAGCCGCTCACCTCTGCAGACCAACAGTGGGAAGGTGACAGGTGGCTCCTTGAGGTGTCCTCCTGGCCTGGGCTGCCATGGAGATTTCCACAGCACCCCTCCCCTCCGTGTGCTCCTGCCCAGCCCCACGCCAGCCGGCATCGCTGTTCTCACGCACGCTCCAGGTGCCAGGTGTGGGGGGCCGGGGTGGGCACCACACCTGCCACCCTGGAACCTACACACGCTCTTAAATGTTTCTGTTTCCGTATGCATCGCCCCGTCTCCCTGGGCACACAGAATCGTTTCGTGTTCAGTCTCTTGGGAAAGAGTTGGGGAGCAAATCAGAAATGAGCACAAACAGTGGGGGGGGGGCGTGTCCCTGTGATGAAGCCCTTTCTGCTTAAACCGGGATGTCCAGGCTCCCTCCTGGGTTCTGGCTCACGAGGTCGAGTTCCCTGCCCTGAAACTGGAGGCCTGTGACTTGGCTGGGACAACAGCATATGGCAGAGATGCTGGCACCACCGGCTCCGAGCACGCGGGTCCTCAAGAGGCAGCGGAAACGTTAACACGGTCTAAGTCGTCTGTGTTTCTCTTTATGATCTGCATGATTTTTTTGTGCTATATTTAAAGATTCCTTCCTACACTGGGGTCATGGAGAGAGGATTTTATGTTCTTTTTTCTGAAAGTTTTGTAGTTCTTTTCACATTCATGCCTTTGACCCATCCGGAATTGATTTTTTCTGTAAGCAGGGATTCAGTTTTCCGTTTTTCCACGTGGAAAGTCTTTGGTCGCAGTCGGCACCACCGCCGGCTGGTCCGTCCCCCCCGGAGCTGTGTGCTCCTGCCTCCGTCCACAGACGCAGCGCTTCCGAGCCTTCCAGTCTGTTCTGTTTGTCTCGCCTTGGCCCATTTCCACGCTTTCCTAATTGCTAACATTTTAAGGTACTCTTTATATATTTTTTTATTCCCTAAAACTTCCAAAGTCATTGTGGCTTATTTCTCTTCCATTATCCTTTTATACTATCCTTCTAGGTCTTATGGGAAGAAAAAAATCTGTTAGAGTGTTTGAGTCAAAGTTCATTGACTAAATAGGGTGATTTGGGAAAAGTTGACATTTTTATGACCCGAGTCTTCGTACCCATGGACGTGACATATTTTGTAACTTTCCTTGATGCATGTCTTGTGTAATTCTAAAGATTGTAGTTTCAGTGGCTCAGGGTCGGGATCTTTTCTCTACTGATTTTGTTATTGATTATTGGTGGCATATAGGAATTCTATTGCTTTTGTATCCAGCAATCTTGCTGATTATCAGTTATCCCGTGTAATTGTTTGTAGCACTTCTCCCAGCTTGTCCATAGGTTATCTCAGATTTTCTCTGGGGCCAATCGGTGCTTTCAAAAGTTGGCTCTTTGATTTTTTTCCCTGTCCTATTGCGTCGTCTAGAGCCGCTAGCGCGATGCCGAGCGTGAGTGACGATGAAGGCATCCTCGCCTCCACCCCGACTTCAGCCGGAACGTTTGGAAAACGTAGTGACTACGTACGACGTCTCCTCAGCTTTTTTGATAGTTCTCATCAGGTGTGGCGGAGCCTGCAAATTGTCTCTCGTTATTTACTCTCCCTTTTTTTCCTTCCAATGATAGAAGCTTTTTGAGTTTTAGCTAGGCTCGTGGCTACTGTGAAAACGCTCTTTTCCCGTGTGGGCGTGGCCACTACGTTCTCATTGATGGACGAGGGGAGAAGCGACGTGTGCAAATCCTACAGCAATTTCCTGCTCTCCCTTCCGTGGAGGTGGTGAGTGTGAGCCCACGCTGACCAGCCACGTGAGCATGGCACCCCGGGGCACGTGGACATGGCTGGGAGGGGCCTGTGTCCCTGGCTGAGCTCAGGAGCAGAGCCACCTGCCCGGCAGGTGGCCTGGCTTCCCCTGCATTGTTACCCGCCACAGACACAAATCCCATCTCGTCCTTTCCTTTAGCAGCTTTTCCTGCACCTGGTCTAAATTCACCCACCTAAGGATGTTTTATTCCATCAGTAGTTTGTTAAGAATTTAAAAAATAAAATCACCGGTGAATGCTGGATTTTGCTGAATGCTTGCCGGGCGTCTATTGGGATGACCACGCTGGGCTTTTTCGCCCCTCCTCCTTTCAACTCTTGACGGCCTGTTGTTCTGAACTGAGAACTCTCCTTACGTTTATGGGCTCAACTAAAACGAGCCGTAGCTGTTTTAATACGTGACTAGATCTGATGCGCCGGTCTTCCCGTAAGTTTTGTTTTGCTTTGTTTTTGCGCCTATGTTTTTAATTGAGATTGGTGTTACATTTCTTTTCATGAACTGTCATTTAGCTTTAGGCATTGGTTATACTAGTCTCAGAAAATGAATTCGTTCTCCCTTTTTCCCCTATTCTATGAAGCAGAGTGCATATCATGGAGATAATTTGTTCCTTACAGTTTTGGCAAATTTTGCTATAATACTACCCGAGCTTGGTAGCTTTTATTTGTTAATTGGAGGGACCAATTTTTGCTAATTGGTTCAGTTTCGGTTTTGGTTATTAGGTGGCTCACATCTTCTATTTCATCTTGGATTAATTTCAGTAATTAATTTTTCTTTAAGGAAACTGTCCGTGTGCCCAAGCTCGAGCATCGAGCGCTGGGACCGGATGCAAGCAGGAAGTCACGGGCGGTTATCACCTGCGGCCTGGTCTCACAGTCGTAAACCTCGGCCTCTGTGTCAGGCGGAGCAGACCCGGGTTACGCCCCCTGCAGCCTGGGTCACCGAGTCAGGCCCCACTGCCCCTCCTGGCCTGGCCCTCCCACTTCGTGCCTCCTGTAGTCCAGAAAACAGCCTGTGGTTGTTGCCTCCCACGTCCCCTGCTCTCCTGCCCCTGGTCTTCCCTCGAGTCAGGATGGCCCTCGTTCCCAAATTCTGCAAGGCCGGTCTTGCTTCGTTCAAGCGCCGGGTGGGGAGCTGCGTCCTCCCGGCCGCCCCACTGCTGGACAACCTCCAGGCCCATGTCCTTGCCTCTGTCCTGGCTTCGTGTCTGTCCTGTCCTCCCCGCCCCACCCCACCCCACTGTCCCGCTCCTGGACTGTCCCTCCCCGCCTCGCCCCCTTGCTAGCTTCCCAGCCTCACTCTCCCTGCGCCAGCCCAGAGGGGGTGTTTACGACCTGGCTCAGGCCTGGCTCAGGCCTCCTGCCCCCTGTCCTCCCCTCTGCTTCTCACCTGGGCCGGCGCTGTCGTCCTGCAAACGACTTGTCACCCCACTGCCCTCTGCGTCCATGCTGCTACATATCTGGACCTGCTTCTCCTTCTATGATTTCTGGCCAGTCCTGCCCATCTTGGGGACCTGGCTCCAGCACCTCCTCCAGGCAGCCCTCCTTGGTCCCCAGAATGTGTTAAGGCCACTCTGCCCTCCCACAGCACCTTGGTTCAGGCTCTGATGCTGTTTAAACCTCTGACCCCATCTCTCCATCCTGGCTCTCGCCCCCAGGCCTGATGTCCCTATCTGCTGACCCCTGGCATCTCCCAAGTTGCCTGCCCAGCCCTCCAGGTGGGGGCAGGAAGTGGCATCACCTTTTCCTCTCTCTCCTGGTGGTGGCCCCTGGATGGAGGAGGCTCCTGCCTGCTGACCAAGGTCAATGCCCTTTCCAACGGCCCTTCATTAGGGAGTGGGCATCTTGCTGAGTCAGCAGGGACCTCTTCACAGCCCCTGTTCAGGGTCACTAGGTCCCTGGAGAATGTGGCCGAGGGCAGCTGGCCGACAACAGGGGCCATTGTCCTCCTCTGCTGCAGACAGGGTCTGCCCAGCCCATCTGGACAGGGCAGGGGGCGTGACCTCGGCCGAGAGGTCCTGCCAAGACCCCGGGCCCAGGCAAGACGACGAGAGGGGAGCGCAGATGGCGTCGTGAGGAGCCAGGCCCTCCGGGGGCCTGTTTCAGGGTCCACCTCCTCCGACCGTCCTCACCAGCCCTCGTCCCCACCGGAGGATCTTCCGGAAGTGAGGCCCCGCACGGCTCGGCGGTGGGTGCTGGGGGCTCGGCCCTGCGGTGCAGCCCCTCGGCTCTGCGTGGAGACGTTCTCCCCGCCTCTGCGCATGCTCAGCCCCCGACGTCTCCCTGGGACGCGGCACCCCGCCCTACCTCTGGTCACCTGTCCGCCTCCCCTCCGTCCCCACTCCCCACCTGCTCCTCACTCCTGCCATCAAAGCTGCCAGTAATCATGACAGCGCTGGCGGGAGCTCTGTCACTGAACGAGCCGAAGCAAAGGAGCCGATCCCAAGGCCACCGGGAGGCGGGTGCTGGCACCGCAGCCGAGACGACCCGCACGAACCCCGCTCCTTGAGCGCTGGCCGTGCGGTCCCCACGGCCCCTGTGGCTTCACATACCTTTTGGATTTCGAGAAATTAAACTACAGGCTCAGCTGGAGGCGCCTCCGCCACCCCGCCCCCCGCCTCGCTGCGGGGTCACCCCCGCGCGGTGGGCGCAGGTTCACACGCGTCAGCTGCGTGAGCGCGCGTGGACGGAGGCGTTGCTAGCCTGGGCGTTTGTGACGTTGACAAGACACGGGACCCTGTTTAGCCCTTTTCCGTGGCTCTTTCTGCCCAGGCTGGGCTGTTCCTGCGGCCGAGCTGTCCCGAGGCCTTACGTCCAGATGTCCAGAGTCGAGTGTCGGGTTGTAGGAAGTAGAGAGAGGGCTGCTGAGGCGGAAACGGAGGCTCAGCGAGGCGAGCACCCGGCACACACTCGCAGGCCGTGTGCGCCCGAGCTGGGCCTCAGGCCTGGCCCGGCTGCAGAAGGCCACGCTCTGTCCACGGGCTGCGGCGGTGTCTCTTGGAAGGGCGGCAATTCCCGGTCATCCACTGCTGTGGCCCCACTGACGCCCGAGCTGAGCCCAGCTCCTGCCAGGTGTCCGGGCCTGGGCTGCCCGCTTGCCTGATCTCCTGCACCTGTCACCCTAGTCCCGCCTGCCGGGCCGGCGTCGGCCACTCCCTGAGCTAGGCCCGCGAGCGACCACGCCAGGCCTTTGCCCGGGCTGTCCCTTCCCGGTGTGTGCTCTTCCTTCCCCGGCCGCGTGTCTTTAAGGCCCAGCCGGAATGCTCCCGCCAGGCGCATCGGCTCTGGGTTACAAAGGGCTGTATGGGTCACCTTGCCGGGCCATCACCTGCTGAGGACTGGCTGCTCTCTAGAGATCCAGCGCAGAGCCCAAGGGGCCGTCCCACTAGGTCCTGCTCTCTGCTGGAAGGTTCCATGGGATGCTCCAGCCTGCCAAACCCTCCCTGACAGGGACCGTCCTCCGTGTGTGACCTCCTCTGGGGACCGGAGCTCAATTCCAGGTTCAGGGAAGGGAAACAGTGCCAGGCTCAGAGTCACAGACCGCGCCCACGCCCCTCACACACACGCAGAGCCACCTGGGCAAGCCCCCAGTGACCCACCAGCCGCTCGGGAAGTCCAGGTTTCCGGCTCAGACAAGTTAAGAGCTGTCTGGGGCTCCGGCTGCTCGGGGAAAGCCGCTAATTACGATGTCTCTCGTCTTGGTGCCCCAGGTCCTTGTCCTGTCTCTGATCGGGTTACAGCTAGGGACAGCTCGAAGGTGCTGCCTCTGGGGTGAGAGGGGACAGATTGCTGCGTGACCTGGGGCTGCCTCCTGTGCCTCTGGGGACAGGACTAGGGCGGGCTGCACCACCCGAGGCCCCTTCAGCCATGGACTCCAGCAGCGAGGGCGTCTGCTCGAAGGACGCCCCGGTGGCCAGCCCGGCCCCTGGGCAGGGTGCCATGCACTCCAGGTCCTCCCCACCCACCCCCCTCCGCTGGGGCGACTGCCAGCCAGGGGTCATCACGCGGCCTGTGATTATTGTCCAGTGACTCTGGGCAGGCACCCCTGGAGGTCAGCGCTGGGTTGATCTTCTCCCTGAAGTCATTAAAAAAATTGAGACATCTTAAAATTTGAAGGTTTTTAAAATCTGGAAGGCTGGGAATTAAAAACACTTCCACATTCAGACCCAGCGAGTCCCGGCTCCTTTGAATGTTCTCTAAATATTCTTGGAACTTCCACTGTTAACTCTTTAGCTCACCCCCTCCTTGCATTTTACCATGAGCGGCAGAGATCTGCTGTCGGCACTGAGCACTGGCTTTGAGAGGAGAAAAGGCTGGTGTTTGCAGGTGGACTGGCGAGGAGACGGGGGCGGGGCTCAGAGCTGTCCCCCGCATCCGCATCCGCATCCGGGGTCCGGGGCTCGGGGCGGGGCTTCAGGGCGGAGCGGTTAACGGGTTCGCAGGCGGTGCTGTGCGCCGCGCGTCTGAGCTTTGAATGTTGGTTCCGGCTTTGTTAGAACCAGGACAGGACCAGGCTGAGCTGGTGCTGCGGTCACAGCACTTGAGTGAGAAACCAGTGTTTGTGCTGTAATGTGCAACCAGGGGTGGCTGTCACTATGGCAGGTTGAGGGTCCTGGGTGTGCCCGGGCAGATTCATGGCTGACGGTGACAGAAGTTGGTCTAGAACCACAGCAGGACACTGATAGTTCACCCAGTCAAAGATCATATGGCCAGTCAGCCGTCACGACCAGAAGCAGTCACCAGACCCCGGCCTGCTCTGCTTGCTATTTATTTTACTCATATCTCCATGCTTTCAACAAAGGATTTGAAGTGGCTTACAGCATGAAGCACATTTAATAAAGGTCATAAAATCCAAATAGAAGCCACTTCAAATCATAAAAGAGAATGAACATATAGTATTAGTAAGGACCGACGTCACTGATAGAGTTAAGTTTTTCTTGGCCTCTGAGCTTCCTGGCAGCCATGGGGAAAATAAATCACGGTGAAGTCTACAGTCTTTACTATGGGAATGGAGGAAGGATATTACTTCCTGAAGCAAGAGCTCTACCAAGCACTCTGTTTTAAAACGGAATTCGGGGTGTCACCCCAGGGAGGCGAGGGATGGAATGAAGAAGTGATGAACCGCATTCTTCAGCACTGTGGTGATGATTTGTTCTCTGTCCAAGGCCGATGGGAGGCTCCTCTTCAGAGCCAGCTGTTTACAACATCTCCAGGCTCAAGTACAAACAAGCCCGGGGATTATCTCTCCATTTGGGGTCAAAAGGCATGAATTTCAGCGGCAAAATGGTCCACGCTGCAATCTTTGTTTTCTGCATGAGCTGACAAACTCTGAGGCCAGGCCCACGGGGCCTCCCGCCACATTGCCCATGAGCTCCGGTAAATCTTTTGACAGGAGTCATTGTCTGGGGCAGCGCCCCAAACGACTTCTCTAAACGGAGTTATTCATTTGGCGATAATGGGAGGCCGGGCTGCCGGGCCCTGCTGATGGCCACGGTTTCACACTGAGGACCCGTCTTGTCAGGGTATTTGCAGGCTGAATGCCGGCCGGCAGGGGAGGGGGCTCCCCCCAGGTCTGGGGTCTGAGCGTGACTTTGGGGTTCCCGAGGAGGAAGGCAGACATTGGAACCCCTTTTCCCCCAACTGCTGCAGGAAGGAAGAGGAAGTGCCCTTAAGTCGGGCGGTGGGGGCTTCGGTTTGGTGCCCAGAGACCCTGGGGACGCCAACTCTGCTCTCTGGCCTCAGTTTTCTCGTCTGTGAAACGGGCTTAGGAAACCCATCGCTTGGAGGGCTCTGCCGGGGTTAAAGGACCGGACACAGGAAGGGGTCTTCCGTCCCAGCCCAAGCACTAGGCCAGATAGATGCGTGGGGGCACTAAGTAAAGGGGTCACATGGACCACGGCCAGCACAGACAGAGCCAGCGTCCGGGCATGGCAAGTGCTCGGCCGAGGGGGCCCTGCTGGGAGCATGAGGCACTGCAGAGGGTGCACCTACCCTGCCACCCCCCAGGCTGAGCAACCTGAATGACTCCCAGGCCAGGTCAGGACCCGAGGGGGCAGCAGCTGGAGGCCCCGCGACCTCCCAGCCCTGTGAATCTCACCAGTCCCATGCCCCCAACCCCGTGCCCTCCCAGCCCTGCCACCTCTCAGGCCCACAGACCCTGCCTGCAGCCCCTCAGGCTCACAGCCCCTCTGCCTGCACCCCCTAGGCCCACAGCACCCTGCCTGCACCCCCTCAGGCCCACGGCCCCCCGCCTGCACCCCTCAGCCACGCCCCCCCCGTAACCCGCGGATCAGTTTGGCTTGTTTTATGCTGGACCAGCCTGTGCTCTTCGTGCCACGCTGGGTCTGGGGGTTCCTCCTTGTTGCCACATGGGGTGCGGCTTGCTCACGGTCACTGCCGTGTATTCGTGGGGTGTGTAAACTGCACTTGGGCCACTGAGCGCCTTCCGGGCGTGCGTGCACGTGATGTGTGTGCACACAGTTGTCTTTCCCGGACCGGGGAGCAGGCTTCTCTTACGAAGGACCTGATGTGCTAAGCTTAGGAGTTTTAGGAATTCTGGGGAAAATATGGGCAGAATGGTGACAGTTCTATTACCTGCCTTGCAGACCTTTTGCCCTCCCGCCCCTGGGCCTCAGGTTTCCCACCTGGAAATGGGACCCAGGCCACGTCCCACAGTTGAGATGCCCTAAGTCTCTAGACCCCAGCCTCCAGGAGATGGAAGGGGACCCCGGGCAGCCCATGAGAGGCCCTCCGGAGGGGTGGGCTGTCTGTCTTCCGAGAGGCCGTCAGCTCCCTGTAACCTGAGGCCGGCAACACGCCCGTTACAACACCAACAACGACCTCGCCTTTTAATTCTGCAGCTGGAGAGGGGCCGTTGGGGACTCAAGCCTCCCCAGGGGGCCTCGGGTGACTTATCAACCCATCCACGGCAAATGTCGGTGATCCAGGGTGGAGGATTCTCAGCTGCCAGGCGGTCTGTGGGAAGAACTCGCCAATGCTGGGCCGGGGGCGGGGCGGGGACAGCAGGCCAGGGCTCGCTCCGTTCGGAGGCGGCCTTGGCAATCCGAGCGCATTGGTTAAGGAAGGCGGCGGCGGGCCGCTTTGGTGCAAACAGAATGTGCCGCCCCCGATTCTGTGCGGAAGGATGGGCTCCGGATTTGGGGGCCCCCGATTCTGTGCGGAAGGATGGGCTCCGGGAAACGTGCCGGCCTCCACCCTCGGCCGTGAGAGTGGTCCCGTGTCCCCCGCCGACCTCGCCGGGTGCGGGCCTCCCGGGCGGCCGTCCTCGGGATCGATAGCCGAGCCGATCAGCTGGCAACGCGATACTAATGGACGCAGAATTAAAAGGCCGAGGCCCATATTAATCTGGACAGCCACGGCGGCCTGGACCAGGCGGGCGGGGTGCGGCCAGCGGCCCTAATGGAGCCGTATTGACCAGGCCGTGGCGACCGCAGCCGGGTTGAATGTCACTCTGCAGCCCAGGAACTCGGGGTTTATGGATTTCAGTGTTTTATAGGTTTGGGTTTTTTTTTTTACGAGTGACCTCTGTTTTCCCGCCAGATCAATATGCTCTTTTTAGTTGAGTGTGATCACCGATATTCCATCAGCACAGCCTCGGGGGAGGTTTGTAAATATCAGTGTTGGAAATACTAATATCCGATGGTAACGGGCCTGGGTGACGCGGACCAGGGTGTCCGGCAGGCCCTGCCCTCGCCCAGCACCGGGGGCACCGGCAGACCCGCCCCTCGCAACTGTCCCCTTCTCCTTTGGACGAAGTTTTAAGTCCCCGGTTTCCAATCAGGCCGACGGGCATCTGGGAGGCTGTGGACGGCAGACGGGGCTCCGGCCTTCCCTCCAAATTCGGGGTACCCTACAGCCTGCACAGCCACCCTGGGGGAAGCACTATAGCGTGTGACTGTTTGGAGGAGGGGGAAGCGAGGCCCAGGACGTCCAGCCACGTGGACAAGGCCACGCGGTGGGTGACTGCGGCTCAGTGCCCACGAGAATCTCCCAGCCTGGCCCTGTCCCCGCAGTCTCCCTGCGGCAGGCAGGGCACGGGCCAGTGCCCCTCACACTGGGCGCTGTGAGCTTCAAGGCTGGGAGAGTCTTGGCCTTGTCCCTGCCTCCCCTGCACCCGCGGCCTCCTGCGCCCTCATCTCTCCTGCCCCCACCCTCGTCGGACGGCAGCCGCCAGGGCCGTGAATTCCGGGGCAGGCACGGCGATTCCTCCACGCTGCCCCCTGGCTGCCCCCAGTGGCTGCCACCCTGCACAGAGCCCGTGGCCCTCCGCTGGGGACCCCGGCCCCTGCCCAGCCCAGACCTCCCTCCTCTTGCTCCTCTCTGCCCCAGTCCCGCCCTCCCCAATCTGTCCCTTCCCGCTGCCAGGCTGAGGTTTTGAAGGTGAGGCCTGACTTCGTCCCTCTCCTGCCCTCCAGACGAAGCCCACTGTGTGCGGGGCACCTGGGCTGGGCTGTGATGGCCTCGCCTCCCACCACCCTCTCACGCCAGCCTGCCATGGCCACACTGCACTCAGACGGTCCCGGGACACATGGCCCATGCCGGTCACTGCCCGCGTCAGAGCAAACGCTGGGACGCGGCTCCATGCGGAACAGGCCCTGGGCGAGCTGGTCTGTCACCGCCTCTCTCCAGAGCCCGGCTCTCCCTGTCCCCTGGCCCTCGCCCTCATCCCTGCCCTGGGGACACCTTCACCAAGTCCCTGGCACACGGCTTGGCCTCGGGGTGATCCTCGCCTGACGCCCTGCAGACTCCACTCACCGGGAGGACAGGGCTCCTCTCCACGCTGTTCTTCCTCTGACAGGCCAGTGCGAGCAGCAGGATGGGGCTGGAGAGGGACGGGGGGGCGATGAGGTAGGGCCCAGGGAGGGGGGAAGACCTAGGAGAGAGGGGAGGACCCAAGGGAGGGGAGAGGACTCAGGGGAGGGGGGAGGACCCGGGGAGGGGGGAGGACCTGGGGGGGAGGACTCAGGGGAGAGCGAGATGGGGAACGAGAGGCCATGGTGCCAGGGACAGGTGAGCAAGTCCCCAGGATCCAGGAGTGCCGGGAGAGCCATGAGCCCCCAAGAGGTGTGGGGTTGGGGGCCACTCTGTGTCGGGGACTTGGGGCTCCTGGACTGTGTCCAGCTCAGAGCCAGCCTCCCAGGCCCTGAGGCCATGCGCTCGCCCCCCCCAGCCCCGTGCCACCCCCAGCCCCGTGCCACCCCAGCCTGCGCTTCTCCTCAAGCCCAGGGCCTCCCCGTCGAGGGCCTGTCACGCCCACGGCGGGCAGCCTGCCCTGGATGGCACGTCCTCATGCGCCCACCCAGCCTGGCTGTGAGCCCCGAGTCAGCTCTGCTGCCCGGTCGCTCCGTGAATTTTGGCCAAATGTGTAAATGAACTAATGAAACAATGCCTCAAGGCAGCCTTTGTGATCCCCTTCCGTCTCTCGATGGGACACCCCACTTCTCGGAGGCCAGGTGTCCTGGCCTTTGCCGAGGGCCATGGGGACAGTGGGGAGAAGGGCTGAGAGGTGGCCAGGAGCAGGCGCAGTGTCCGCCCCGCCCGGCCCGGCCCGGCCCGGCCCGGCCGCCGCTGCTCCCTGGCTTCTGCTGTGCTCGCCACATGTGTCCACGTGGATGCAGGGGGGCCCTGGCCTCCAGCACGGACGGGGGCGTTGGGCATCGTCTTGAGTGTCAGCAGGGCCCCTCCTGCCTGCACCCCACCCTGGGCCTCGGTCTCCCCCACTCGCAGGGCCCCGTGTCTGCGCCGTCCAGCCGGGCTTGTCCAGGCAGCCGACCCCAGCCACCCAGTCGGCAGTGAAGTGAGCTCGGACATGTCCGACACTGAATAATTAATTTTCATTCTGCGATAAAAACGTTGTCTATCGATTTACAACCTCTCCCGGCAATAAAGCTCTTCGATGGAAACCTGATTCTTAATTATTGTCCCCAGACCCGCCAGGAGGCGTGTCAGCGGCCCCAGGCGCAGCCCCAACGGTTCCCGAGCGTTTCAGGGCTACAGAGCCAGCTGCCGCACCGGCCACCCACTCTGTCCGTCCCTCGTGACCGAGCCAGCCACAGCCTGTGCCATCCCCCACCAGCAAACGTCCCTCCGTCCATCCTGGCCCGGCCCGGGCGGAAGCAGGTCAGCGGGACAAACGCCACGCCACGTCCTGGAGAGCAGTGACCACTCCAGGGGATCAAAAAGGGCCATCGTCACCCGCGGGGTGGACCCTGGGGTGTGCTGGGCGTGACAGTCCGGGGGGGTGGGTCCAAGAGAGGAGGTGAAGGGGCAGAGGGCGCGGGGCTGTCCAGGGTGGTTCCGGGGGAGCAGGGACGCGGGGAGCTGGAGG
>CM053513.1:89235362-89255315 GCA_028627145.1 Eidolon dupreanum
GTCCGTCCGCACGGCGAGTGGCCGGCAGGTGGCAGCAGAAGCCCTCCTTCCTGTGCAGGAGCCAACCTGATTTATTAAATGCTGATAATCCGGCAGAAGGAAGCCGGGTCTGGTGGGGCGGCATGAGTCTGCAGATCTGCGGGGCGCACCACCTGGTGATCTTGGCTCAGGGGTCTGGGCGGGGGTGGCGGTGAGGCGGGTGGGCCTGTCCCTGGCCAGGCCTGGCGGGCCTGGCTCTCCTGCACTGGGCCCTGGGTGGGGGGGGCCCAGCTCCACGCCCCGCTGGACCCTCAGCCCCGTCTGGCCCTTCCCCGCACCGGCCGAGGTTTCTGACCTGGGGTGGGCTCCCCGCAGCCCCTTATCCTTCCAAACGGCTTGCAGAGGCCCCTGCAGACGGAGCTTCTGGGGGGCCCTCTCCTCTGGCGGCCCCAGGCCGCTCCCTCCCCCGGCACCCCCACCACAGCGGCACCCCGTTCAGTGGGCTGAGGTCTCTCTGTGAGGCCTCAGCTGCCCCAGGCCCTCGGACCCCCCAGCTTCCCCTCAGTGAGCTGGGACAATGTTCACACGCTGCGCACAGGGCCCTGAGCCAGCGGCTGGGGGCGCCGAGGTGGGGTGTCCCCATCTCGTGTATGTGAGTGGCCGAGGGCAGCCTGCCCCCGCCACGCCGTCTCTGCACCTTAGTCTCTCTCCGTCCCTGCCTCTGTCATCTCCCTTCCCTCCCTGTCGATCTGTGTTGTCCGCAGTGGGAGCCTGAGTCCGTGCCGTGGCAGGCCTGGGGGTGCTGATCTGTGGCCCAGAAGAGACCTGGGCCCATCGGCTGCAGGGCGGTGGGGCATGGGAGGGCACCGGGTACGGAAAGGCTTCCGAGAGGCGGAGCTGGTGAGGCGGCGACAAGGCCTTGGGGCAGAACTCCGGCACAGCAAGCCTAAAGGCACAGGGCAGGCAACGGGGGTCCGGGCCCGAAGCGCTTCGGGGGCAGTGGCGTGAGACGCAGCTGCGCATGCGGGGCTCGGGCCCGGGTGACGCTGCTGCTGACGACGGCACAGCCCTGTGGCGGGCCCCGGCTGGGCCCTTCCTGTGCCAGCTTCACTGACCCTCGCCCAGCCCTTTGAGGGTGGGACTGTTGTGTTGACTTGCGGGCGAAAAGTGAGCCCCGAGTGGTTGAGTAGGGAGCCGGGGCCGCATGGGTTTGTGCTTCCAGACCCCACACAGACCCGAGGTCCCCATTGTATGCACACACCACATGTTCTTTATCCGCTCACCTGTCAGCGGATGCTGGCTTGCTTCCGCTCCTTAGGCTGCAGTGAACTTGGGTGAACATGGCCGTACTGCTGGGCCGCACAGTGGAGCGACCTCTGATCTTCCGAGGCACTCCACCGTTTCCCACGGTGGCTGCGCGGCTTCACACCCCCACCGCGGTGCCCGTGGGTGCCCGTGCTCGTCCGGGACATCTGTTCTTTTTAGTAGCAACTTCTCCAATAGGCGTGAGGCAAGGTCCCCTGGTGGTTTGGGTTGCATTTCCCTGCTGGGTAGCGATGCTGAGCATCTCTTCACGCATCTGTTGGCCATCTGTGTGCCTTCTTTGGGAGAATGTCCTTTGCCCGCTTCAATCAGGTTGGTTTTGGGGTTTTTTGGCTATTGAGTTTAATGAGTTCCTTATATATTTTGAAAACGAAACCCTTATTGACTATACGGTTTACAAATATTTTCTCCCATTCTCTCTTCTATCTCTTAATTCTACTGATTGTTTCCTGTGCTGTGCAGAGATTTTCGGTTGGATGTAGTCCTGCTTGTGACACAGGGATCAGTATCACTACCTGGATTTCTAATAAATGCTTGTTTAGAAATCAATGCTGAATGCAAGAACCATTTCTGTGTGGATGGATGGATGGGTGGGTGGATGGGTGGTGGATGGATGTGTGGGTGGGTGGTGGATGGATAGATGGATGGATGGGTAGGTGAGTGGATGGATAGGTGGGTGGATGGATAGATAGATGATGGATGGATAGATGGATGGGTGGATGGATGGGTGGATGGATGTGTGGGTAGGTGGGTGGATGATGGGTGGATGGATGGATGGATGGGTGGATGGGTGGGTGGGTGGAAGGATGGATAATGGATGTGTGGAAGGATGATGAATGGGTGGGGGATGGATGGGTGGATGGGTAGATGGGTGGGTGGGTGGTGGATGGATGGGTGGATGGATGGGTGGGTAGGTGGGTGGATGATGGGCGGATGGACGATGAATGGGTGGGGGATGGACGAATGGATGGATGCATGGAGAGTGGATGGATGGACAGATGCATGGATTGAATGATGACCCAGTGTCTGGAGATGGCGGCATGAGTTGGCTTCTGAAGAAGCGGCTAGGCCTGGGCCATTGGAGGACAGCAGAGTCCCTGCGGGCCGTGGGGGATGCCGTGAGGGTGACTGTCATCCTGGCCCGAGGGGAGTGTGGACATTTCCAGCGCACGTTCTTGCGGCGTCCTGTGGCGCACCCTCGTTCATTTGCACTCCACGGGCGTGGGACCTGGGCTCCTGAAGGGGCAGAACGCAGGGCCTCTTACTTGGCAGGAGAGGGCCTCGGAGCTGACCGTGATGGACGGCCGGCAGGTCCTCTCGTCATGCTGAGCAGCTGGTGACCTGCACGTTAAATATGAAAATGTTCGAGTGCTATGAAGGCCCTGACACAATGGGACAGATGCCCAGGCAGCTGGGAGTTAAGGTGACGTGTTGATAAAGGGGCAGCACAAAGCCATCCCTCTTCCAGAAGAAAGGTGTCCACCTGCTCCTGTCACCTCGGGGTGCCACCGACGCTGCGGTCGGAGTTGCTCTCGACACTGGACTCGTGAAGGGAAACGTTCTCATTGGCGGACCTCCTGCCCAGATGGCGCGGTCTCCATTCCCAGGGCACGCAAGGGTGGGCGGCCTGCCCCCCGCAGACCGGCGAGGGGTATGCGCCCTCCAACAATGGAGCGGAAGTGAAAAGCCAAGAGGTCCCCCCACCCAGCAGTGGCCGAGCTGGTCAGCCGCCAGATGGGGCTGAGGCCCAACCAGGCCAGGTGTCGGGGGTGGGGGTGGGGTGGGGGTAGAAGGAGGAGGCAGGCAGATCACCTGTCACCGCCTCACCCCGGCGCTCGGCCTTGGCGTCCTCCGCAGGCCAGGGAGGCGGTGACCGGCTCTGAGCACACCTGTGGGGGCCGGCGGGTGGCCTGGCCTGGACGGTGGGTGGGGCGGGGCTTCTCCTGGAGTGTGCCTGCCTCTCCTCTGCAGAGCCCGGCGGCTGGGACAGGTCCCTGTCCTTGACCAGGTGAGCGTGTCTGAGTTTAAAGCTTCAAGTCCTGGAGTGGGCGGCAGCCAGATCTAGTTTTCCAGTGATTCCTGCCTCAAAGGGCACAGATGGCACTGTGGGCCGGGGGCCGGCTCCAGCGGGGGGCCGCGGCTGCTGGGCTCGGACCAGCTGCTCCATTCTGAGCCTCGGTCTTCCGTCAGGCCGGTCACGAGCAGGACTGCAGGCCCCGTCCCTGCTCTGATTTCTCGGGTGGGTCCCGTCTCCCAGGAGGAAGGCGGCATCGTTTACGCCCCCTGAGTCCCACAGCCCAGGTGCTGGCGGATCCTGAGTCTGCGGCGGCGGCCACCTCGCTCATCCAGGGCCCAGCGTGGGTCTCCAAGCCCCCGGCGCTGGGATACGTCTGTGGAGAGGGTGTGGGCAGGACAGGCATGCGACCTTCAGAGGGACAGGTGTCACGGGATCTGGATGAGCAGACGTGCTCTGAATGGGGGACCGGAGGGTGCAAGACGGAGGGTCAGCGATGGCCTCGCGGGGTGGACGCCCAGGGGTAGAGCTGAGTGGAGGGGGAGATGGGGAGAGCCTGCGGACCCGGCAGGAAGTCCTGCTGGACGGAGCACAAGTAGCCGCGACCCCAGGCACGCCCAGGTTACGACAGCCAGGGCCTCCCTCGTCACCCCACCCGCCTCCTGCCATGAGCCCGCCCTCCGACTCAGCCCCCACTGCTGCCGAGTGGGACCCCCCAGCTGTGCCTCACCTCGGCTCCGCCCTCCCGGGCCCCCCACTGCAGTGTCCAAGTTGGGCCAAATTTCCCTGAAAGAGCAGGGGTGCAGGGGCCCCTGCCAGGGACGGAGATCCAGGGTGCACAGGGTGCTTCGAGGGGCGGGAGGGCTGCAGGCCGTGGGCTCCGAGCCGCAGCGCTGTCCCTGCCGTCCTCGGCCCCCGTCACCCTGGCTGGCTGAGCCCCGGACGGGAACATGCCCTGAGTCCCTCGGGCACCCTGCAGCCCTGTGGGTGGCTGTGAACCTGGCCCCCTGTGAAAACGGGGACAATGGCGCTTCGCTCCAAGGCCTGTCTCAACTGTGTGCGGTTGTAATTAGGCATCGATTCAGTAATTTGCGGAATTAATTCGTGAAATCAACAGAACCCCAGTGCAGGAGGAGAACAAAAGATGGAGGGTGGGGGGCGGCCGAGTGCCCGGAGGCGGCGGGGCCGGGAGGCTGGTGGCTGTCCCGGCTCCGGGCACCGAGGGAGCCAGGCCTGCTCCGCTCCCAGGCCTCCGCCCCCACACCCGTGTGCAGTGGGCACAGTCTCTGTGATCCAGGGTCTGTGCCAGCCATTTCCGTGACTTCCGGGCTCCCGGGCCCCCTAACCTGGCCACGGGGGTCCTGGCTGCGGGCCTGGTCCCCCGCTTGTCCGGCCCCGACGGTGCCTCCTGGCTTCTGCTTCCCTCCATCACGGCAGTTCCCGAGTGTGTCTCCTCGTTGCACGTGTGGCTCGCTCTCCCCTCCCGTGTGCGGCCAGGCCAGGCCCGGGCGGGCAGGGGCTCGGGGAGCGTGTGCGGACCGGCGGGGGCCAGTCAGGGCTGGGGGCAGGCGCTTGGCCTGTGGGCGCCCTCGCCCGCTCTGCCTCACCTGGTCCTGCGCAGCCCTGAGCTGGCCAGGGACAGGCTCCCGGGGCAGCGGGGGCGCCCAGCAGGCCGTGGGGAGGGAGGGGGAGAGAGACACAGAGGAAGAGGACCGAGGGGCAGGGAAGAGTGGGCTCTCGGTGCCTCGTCTCCCCTCAAGCCTCCGGGCCCCTCCCGCCCTGTTCGGGGACCTCGCTGGAGCAGCCCTGGGGGCCCCATCGAGAGGCGGGCGGTGCGGCGGGGACACTGGCCAACCCTGGCCCTGTGCGCTCACTTGCAGGTGGATTCTGCAGTCGTGTGACAGGGCCCAGCGCTCAGACCAGCAGACACTCAGGACTCACGGCCAGGCGGGGAGGGCCTGCCCCCTGAGAGGGTCAGGACCTGAAGCTCTGTGACCTGGGAAGGGGACAGAGGAAGCCAGGAGCACCCACGGGCACAGGGCACCGGTGACGTTCTGTTAATCCTCACCTCGACCCCGGGCCTGGGCCATCGCGATGCCCTGGCAGGGTCCGGGGAGGTTAGGTGACTAGTTCCAGGTCCCATGCTGGGCAGCGGCGGGACTGGGTCCAAACCAGCTCAGGCCGACCCCGCAGCTGCCCTCCCGCCCCGGCCCCTGTGGGCGGGGAAGAGTCCGCGGCCGCCCGGGCCTCGGCATCCCCATGTGCAGCGGGAGGTGGGTCCCGTGCTCTCTGGGGACCCCCCGCTCCAGCAGCGGGAGCAGGTAGCTGCGTGGTTGGTGGGAGGAAGGGAATAGAAGCTGGGTGCTCGGTTTCTCCTGCCTCCCACGGCCGGGGGTGCAGCCAGCCACCTGCAATCCCTCGTGATTAAAATGCGAAGCTGCAGGCACAGCCCCGAGGCCCCGCCAGCCTCGCAGGCCGGGGAGCCCGGCCCCCGGGCGCCTGCTCCGTTTCGGTTGTGCGGCAAGCACCGGCCTCGCCGTTTGGCCCAAGCGAGGCTGGTGGACGGACTCGCTGTGCGGCCGCGGCGAGTCGGGACGGCCACACCCCGTGTGGACACAAAGGTCACGCACAGGGCGGGGGCCAGATCGGGCCGCCCTGGAGTGACGTCCTGCGTCCAGCACCTCTGCGGCTCCCCATGACCTGGGCTGGCCCGCGAGAGGCCAGATGACGTTCACTCTTCAGCCAGGGCACCTGTCCGGGTCACCCTTCTCGGCAGGCGTGGAGCCAGGGCTGACACCCCTGACCTTCCCCCTTGGCCCCAGGGCTTCTACTCCCCCTAAACTTGGGGTGCTGTGGCCATGAACCTAAGTCAAGGGCAGACTGGCTTTGGGCGCCGACCTCACTGGCGTGGCCCAGCAGCCACAGGCAGGGGCACCTATGTGTAACTCCTCGTCCCTTCTCTCTACAAAACCACTTTTTGATTTCTGATTTAGAAAGTCGTTTGTTCATTCTAGAGACTATCGGTAACACGCGAAACGACAAGGAAGAAAGTGGAAATCACCTGTGACTTCGCCCCTAGAGATGGCTCTGTCACTCCGGTCTTGTCGGGGGCATTACGTACAGGAAGAGACTCACGCGCAGATACAAGCACCCGGAACCGGCAGGCAAGAGGAGGCGGCCACACGCTCGTCACACGCGTGCCCTGTGCTACACGCTTGCCCGTAGGTGAGCGTGAGCGTGATGCCGGTCTGAGCACGCTCCCTGGCCAACGCCCGGTGTGGCCATGGTCCCCTCAGGACCTGCGAGGCTGAGAAGAGGGGGGCCTGGGCCACCGCCACAGTGACCGTCACCGCCGTGACCATCGCTGTCGGGAGGGGGTGACATGCTCTCACGGAGAAGCACCCCCGACGCTGCTTGCTCGCTCGTGTCACATGGGGGCTGACAGGGCCTCCTCCGAGGACCGAGGCGCCGAGGAGGACCCAGGGGCAGGGTGACGGGTGGGCGGGGCTGAGACGACGTCCCTGCCCCTCGATGGACGGGTGCGGCCCCCCGGCAGTGTCTGCATCCTCAGGTGGCGGAGGGGACCCTGCGTCAGTCAGCTGTGGCGCTGCGTGTCGATGCTGCGTGACGAGCAGCCCAGACCGCGGTAGCGTGTGAGTCCGCGGGGCTCGGACGCACCTGAGAACCACGGCGCGTGTGCCGCTGTCATTCCCTTCAGTCTCCTTCATCCCCACATCCAGGCCTGCACGCAGTTAAGGCGTCCAGGGCAGTGTGGCCAAGTGCTGTTTCTGAAGACAAAGCAGAGCGAGCCAGAGGCCGGGGTCCCCCCCCAGCCCCCTCCCTCAGGCCCGGAAGGGCCGTCTGCAGGGAAGTGGCTCCCGGGAGCCCAGAGGCTGCCTGCAGGCTCCTGACAAAGAAACCGAATTAAGAAAAACTGCACGCGGTCAAATCTCATCTCCCGGCTCTAAGATACGCTCGGGCTACTATTGCAGCCGCTCTGCGCCCGGCAACCAGCCAACAAACTGGGGCGGCGAGGGCAGGGCCATGGCTCCTGGTCCCAGCGAGGCCACCTGGGTGGATTTTAATTGCCTGCTGCCTGCAGGCTTGTTATGCAAATGAGCCGTTGCTGCTCTGATCTGGCACACTTGTCCAGTGACACTTTGATGTCGCGAAGTCCCTTTGTCCTCATCCCTTTCTGAACGGGGGAGAGTACATCTGTACCCCCGTTTTATAGATGGGGACACAGCCTCAGAGAGGGGACGTAACCAGCGCAAGCTCATCGGCTGGCAGACGCGAGGCGTGTGCGGTGGTGGAGCGCTGGGTGACGTCGTCAGAGGTGGCCATGGCGGCGGGGAGAGAAGTGGGTGACGAGAGGTGAGGTCCGGGAACCGGCCTGCAGAGGGAGAGGCTGCCCCGAGTGTTTCCGGGAGCAGAGCCACGTAGTGGGGCTCCCCTCGCCCCCACGGGGATGGAAGGGCTCGGCGCTGGCCTTCCTGGATCTGGGACAGCCTCCGAGGTCCCCACTCTCCCCTCTCGGGCCCCCCAAGCTGGCTGCGTGCGCCCCGCCGGGCCTCCGCCCGACCCGCCTGCTCTCCAGGGCTGCGGCCCTCCGCGGGCCCCTCTGCCTCCCACACGACCGCCCAGCAAGGCCACGTCTACGGTGCCCTCCTCCTGTCCCAGGAGCCACCATGCGGCCGCGGGCCTTTGATCCGGAAGGTTCCAGGCTGTCTGGGCCACCTCGTCTCCGCGGCAGAGCTGCAGCTGCCCTGTGACCTCCCCGGCCGCTGTCCAACACAGGCCCCAGGGCTGAGGGAAAAGCAGGCTCCAGAGTCACACTGCCCTGCTGGCACTGACCCTGTGACCCTGAGCCGGTGGCTGGCGAGGCCTCCCTCAGCCTCCGTGTCCTCTCCTGTAAAGGGGACAAACAGTGTCCACCCCGGAAGGTGGCAGGGACACAGGCGGAGGGCACGCAGGGCGGCCGGGCGTGCGGGGACAGCACAGCGTCCAGCAGGCGCTCACGGGGTCGGTGTCTTCCAGGCCGCGTCGCGTCCGGTGCGGCTGAGGGCTCGCCCCCCGCCGCAGACGCCGGCTTCCTGCCGAGTCGTCGCGGGGCCTTTCCTGCGTGCACTCAGAGAGTCCTCCTGCCTCGGTCGCCCAAGTCGCCGGCCTCCGGGAGTCACTGCAGACTTCGAGCTGACTCGGGGGTTCCCGGGAGGGTGCCGAGCACGGCTCCAGCGAACGAGCCCGTGTCTGGGCATCGCGGGTGCACCTGGCCCCCCGAGAAAGGCCAGGGCAGAGAAGCCGGCGGCCGGTTCCTCGCCTCCCGCGTGCTTGCCGTCTGGAGCCGGCAGCCCCTGGGCTGGCCGGCCCGTCCACCTCGGTCTCTCCACCACTGCGATGGGTACAGCCACCCACCCCCCAGGCGGGAGGGACGGCGGGAGGTGGGGGAGAGCGCCCAGCGCCCCTGATGCACGCTCTCCCCACTCAGCGGCACCCCAGGGAATCAGGCCTGGTCACCCCTGGTCGCCTGGTCGCCTGCTCACTGCACACCTGCAGGGACCTGCCCCCTTCCTCACCTCTCTCCCTGCCGCCCGGCCCGCATCTCCCAGGGTCAGCCGGACAAGCTGCTTGCACTTAAATCCTTCTGGGGATCCCAGGCTAAGACCCCCCCACAGCAGGCGACGGGTACCCCAGGGGCTGGGGACAGGCACAGAAGTGAGAGGCCTTCGGGACTCAGAGGGTCTCTATCCTCAGGCCTGGCCCAGCCCCCACAGGGCCTCTGGTCCCCCTGCCCGAGCCTCTCCTGAGCTGCACCTCCTATCACATCAGGGCTCAGGTTCCACCTCCTCCCGGAAGCCCGCCGGATTGCACTGCCCCCACCTTGAGCAGGCTGCTCCCCAGCAAGTTTTTCTCCAGGGCCGAAGTTCTCCTGTCCACACATGGGCTCCCCTAGCCTCTCCCTGCCTGGCCCCTGCAGCCGGGCGACCCTTGGCTTCCCTTCCCTCCTCTGCCTCCTGGAGAGCATCAGCTTATTTGTCACACCCGGTGGGGCATCCTCTGTCTCCGGAACTCCAGCTGGGACAAGGACACGTCTCGGCCTGCCCACTGGCCTGTCTCCCAGTCTCCTGAGGGAGGCCGGCCCGGATGCCTCCTGACAGCTGGAGGGCCAGGCACAGCCAGGGTGGACTCTCTCAGTGCTTGCAAAGATGGCCACTTGTCCCCCACCAATGAGCGGGTGTCCAGAGGAGGCAGGGGGGGCCGGCAGGCAGCGGCTCTGCAGACGGTGGACACACACTGCTGTGCAGATGGGGCAGTCCCCGGGTGGCCTGTCTCCTCCCTAAGGGGACTGGGCAGCATGGGCTGTCCCGGTGTCTGAGGAGAGGGGGTGGTGCTGGGACCAGGGCCCAATGAAGCCCCATGGCCCCGGGCCTGAGAGGAAACCTGATTAGCCGCCGTCTCTTCCCAGCCCTCCCCCCGAGGGGTTAAAAGGACAAAGGAGGCGAGGTGGGACCCCCGTGGGGGGAGAATAGTGCCATCGTGCAGCGGGGGGCGGGGGACAGCGCTCCCTCCCGGGCCCTCCTGGCCATCCCCCCCGTCCAGCGCTTCCGGAATAGGCTCGCCCATCCTCACCTGCACCCTGCTCCTCTCTCGCCCCGGGCCTGACTCACCTGGCCTCCATCCCACCTCAGGCCGCACCTGCGCCTTCGGGGGCAGCTGCCTCGGCCCCTCCCAGCTCAGACGACCCCGGAAGCCGCACAGAATCCTGGGTCACGTTAGCCTGCAGCGAGCGAGCCCTGGGGAGGTCTGCGGCCCAGGGTGTGTGTTTCCAGGATACACCCAGGGGACGTCAGTGTGGCGGGTCCACGGGAGCCAGAGGACTGGGGGTGGAGGCCGGGCCCCCGGGAGGCAGCGGGTCTTCTCGGGGTCTTCCGCGTGCGTCCTCCTCAGCCTGGCTGTCCCCGTCAACGCCGAGCACAGCGGGTAGGTGCAGGTCGCCACCGCAGGGGTGCAGCATCTCGGAAGATGGGCTGAGTCCTGGCAGAAGCCGAGCGGGGTTCCCTGCGAGACCAGTAAGTCTGACACCCAGCAGCAGCGCCTGGCGCCCAGCCCGACCGCCTCCCAGAAGAGCCTCTTGGGGCCAGCGGGCGGCGCCCACGGAGCGAGGGTCGGGCCTGCGGCCAGTTTCCTGAGCACTTTCGCACACGGAGTCCCTCCCTGGTGGCACACTGCCCGGTGGCCCGTTGTGCCACGCCCTGTCCAGAGCTGGAGAGTGGAGAATGGGAAGGTGCCAACTGCCCATGGGCGGCCAGGGGCGCAGGCAGCTCACCGTTGGCCCTGCGGCCGAGCCGGGCTCTGGGCAGCGTCCCCGGCCCATCTGGACCCCCAGCCCGTCCTGGGCGAGTTCCGCATCACGCAGATCACGTCCCCGGTGCTGCCCCGCCCCGGAGCGGGGGCGAATCGAGGCCGAGGCCTGTGGCTTGGCGCCCCATAGCCCAGGCCACGTAGGGTGCAGCCTGCTCAGCCCCGGCCCCCTGGGTCCCTCGGGGCATCCATCGCACGTGGGGGCATCGTTCCATGCTGCGGGAGGGTACCCCGGCCCCTGACGTGCGTGGGTCAGCTCACGCTAGACACAGGGAGGCGGACGGGCAGGACAGGGCCAGGAGGGGGCGGCAGGCGGTCCCTCGGACCCGCAACCATATGGACTGGGAAAGCAGGCCACGCTGGCCTCCCAGGACAGGTGAGGAACGGGGGCTGCAGGAAGGCGTACCGGGGCGAACGGCGTCCCCCAAAACTTGTGTCCCCCAAAACTCATGTCAGCCTCAGAATGCGGCCACCCTGGAAACAAGGTCTTTGCAGGCGGACTCGGCTAAGACGAGGTCAGCCTGGACTTACACCCCGATCCTGGACGACCACCATGCCTGTGAGAGGAAGGCACGTGGCGAGGCAGGCCACGAGAGGACAGGGGTGGGGACCGGGGTGACGTAGCCACAGCCCAGGGGTGCCGCCGCCGCTGGGAGCTGGAACGGAGGAGCTGGGACTCTCCCGCGGGGTCCCGGGACGGAGCGGCCGGATGACACCTGGGTTCCGGACGTCTGGCCCCCAGAACCGTGAGAGAGTAAGTTTCTGCTGTTTCAAGCACCTGGTTTGTGGTCCTTTCTCGCAACGACGTGTACACGCACACGCAGAGGGGAGCGATGGATCCCAGAAGCCGTCAGGAGGCCCGTGGCCTTCATGTCGCGGGAACCCCTGGCCCTTGCACGCTGCCTGGGTTTCCCCGAGCCTGGCTGGCCAGCAGGAGGGACGGAGAGACGTGGTCTCTATCTCCGGAGGTCAGAGGTGGCTGCAGACAGCAACCGAGAGGCCTGGGCTGAGGCAGCGCCCGTGGGGCCGGAGCGGGCGGGATGGAGGCGAGTCTGCACCCACCTGGGCGTCTCCTGGCTTTGGGGGGCACAGGAGCTGGACTTCTCTGGGTTTCAGGCTCCTCATCTGTAAAACAGGTTATTGCACGATGCCACACTTGTGAAGTGCTGAGCACGAGGCCGGCTCTCGGCCACCGCTCCATAAATGTTTGCCATTATTTCTGCAACTGTCAAACAAGGAAGTGTTTGCAGAGCACTTAAGCCGGTCTCTGGCCAGGAGCCAAGCGCAGTGAGCGGCGGCCGTCACTGTCACTGTCATCGCCGCCTCGACCTTGGCTCTGTGACAGGGCACTTCCCTATCCGCTCACCGTTTCAGCCGGGGACCCGAAGGCTGAGACCGAAACAGCAGGTGGCGAGCCTGCCCTCCCCGGCAGGGAGGGACCACCGTGCGGTTCTCGCAGGGACATGGCCTGCGGCGAGCTCTGGCCCAGCCCTGGACGCCACAGGAGGAATAAGCGGGAGCGTTGGAGGCTGTGGGCAGAGAGGTGACACGACCCACTTAGGATCTGCTCTCTCTCTCTCTGGAGGGCCTGCTGGAGCGACCTCCGGGCCCAGGTGGTGGCCGAGAGCAGCGAGGCAGTCACTCCGGCCATCCGGGCAGGACGCCGGTGGCTCCAGCAGGGCGGGGCCCTGTGATGGGACAGTCGGTCAGACAGCAGGACGAGCCAGCAGGCGTGAGCGAGAGAAGAGAGAGCTGACAAGGACCGAGGCCGGGCCTGCACAGAGCGGAGCCTCCACTTACGACGGGGACAGTGGCGGAGGAGCAGGCGTGCAGGGGACACGGGAGTCCGGCGCGGGCACGTCCGGTTTGAGGAGCCTGAGCGTCAGACCCCTGGGTGTCGGCTTCAGGGACCCGGCCGCGAGGCCCAGGCTGGAGACGGGCCCGGGAGCTGCGTCCAGGACAGACTATAGAGCCCTATCCCGAGTGAGGCCGCCGTGGGAGGGCAGGGCCCTGGACCCCGACGTGGAGCGGGGCGGGGGCGCGGGGGAGGGGCCAGCACGGGGGGGCGGCAGGCAGGGCGGCTCCCGGCAGCCAGGTGGGTGACGGTGTTGGGAGAAGGAGCCGTCAAGCCCGAGAAAGGCCGATGGAACCAGCAAAGCGGCTCCACGCAGGCAGCTTCAGGGGCCTCATGTGGACTCTCAGGAGGGAACCAGATGGGGGTCCTCTTAAAAGCATCCCCTCTGAGGAGGCCCCTGGAAGGGCAGGGCCATGCCAGCCAGGGGCGCAGCACCGGAAACAGGGTGCTGAGGGGAGCTGAGGGACCCACATGTGCTGCTGAGGGGCTGGCTCTGGGTGAGCCCAGGACCTCGCTGCCTGGCCGGACGCCCCCTGCCCCAGCCCCCCACCCGGGCACAAGGTTTCGCCACCCGCAGGTGGAGCGGGGAGAGCGCCGCTGATCTGACCCTGCCTGGGGCATCTGGGGCCGCTTCAGGCCCAGGCTGTGGCGAGGGAGACAGACAGGCCGGGCCTCCGGGTTGCGTCTTAGGCACCACTGGACTGGATCCTGCGTGTCGCAGGTGGAGCTGGCGGCACCCGGGTGGGTTGGGAGAGCGGAGACGCATCGGGGAGCGCATCGGTGGGGAGTGAGTTCCAGGTGGCCGTGTGCCGGCGTGCGCGTGCGTGACCGCGAGTGTATGTACGCGCAAGCGTGTGTCTGCACATGCATGCACACATGCACATGCATGTGTGTGCGCGTGGTGCATGAGTGTGTATACACGTGCCTGCGTGTGTGCACATGTGTGCACATGTGCGTGCACGCACGTGCATAGTGTGTGCTTGTGGGCCATGAATATGCATTGTGTGTACATGTGTGCACGTGTGTGTGCATGCACACGCATAGCGTGTGCATGTGGGATGTGAATGTGTTGTGTGCATGTGTGTGCATGCATATGTATAGCGTGTGTGTGTGGGATGTGAATATGCATTGTGTGCACGTGTGTGCACATGTGCATGCGTGCATGTGCATAGTGTGTGCGTGTGGTACATGAGTATGTGTTGTGTGCACATGTGTGCACGTGTGCATGCGTGCATGTGCATAGCGTGTGCATGTGGGACGTGAGTGTGTTGTGTGCACGTGTGTGCACGTATGCGTGCGTGCACGTGCATGGTGTGTGCGTGTGGGACGTGAGTATGTGTTGTGTGCACGTGTGTGCACGTATGCGTGCGTGCACGTGCATGGTGTGTGCGTGTGGGACGTGAATATGTGTTGTGTGTGTGCACGTGTGTGCATGCGTTGAGGGTGCTGAGAGCTGACAGCACAGAGCTGACGGCCACCTGCCCCTCCTGCTCCAGCATCTCCGGGAGTGGGGGCATCTTCCGAGGACGCGAGCTTTGATGCTGACCGCAGGGAGGGGCAGTGGGGGCGGTGAGGGAGGGGCTTCTTGGCGAATGGGCCTTCGAGGAGGGCCTGGACACATGGCCGGGACCTGCAGAGCTGGGAAGGCGAGGGCGACCAGGTCGGCCGCGAGAGCGAGAGGCTGAGTCGGGGCGGGGCGCAGGGCGGGGGGCGTGGGTGTACGGCCGGGCACAGGGCTCCCAGTCACGGCCAGGAGGCTGAGAGGGAGGGTGGGCATCGATCCTGGGTCCCGGTGCCCATCGGGGGGCTTGGGGACCCTCTCGTGGGTGATGGGGCGTGAGGAGGGCTGCGAGCTGCCTGCCTGTTCCGAGGCTTCGGGGGCATCGCTGGGCCCCGGGCATGCACAGGGCCTGCTGCTTCGCGGTGCAGAGCTGCAGGGTGGGGGGCTGGGCGCCTGCCGAAGCCCTGCGGGCTGCGCTGTGTGGGGCGGGGGTAATTACCGCGGCTGTCAGGCGGCTTCCTCACCAGCCTTCAAGTCACTTAAAAATAACTCGCACGAAATGAGTCACCTGATCTGCCTGAGGCTTTGGCAGGCTTGTCTAAGTGCACCCCTGAGCTCGGGGCAGGTGGGATTGCCAACCAACGGCAGCTTCCTGGGGCACGGCGGGGTGTCCCCATCTCCTGTCCCTGTCCTGTGGCCTGAGGCACAAGCCTCTGAGGCCGGTGCCGGGGACCTGCCCTTGCCCGGCACCGAGGGCCTGTGAGGGGCCCCCAGCAGCCGCACGTGCCAGGGTGCCTTCGGAGGGCTGGCCGCCTGGACCCCCCACCCCCCAGGCTTCATCCGGCAGCCATTGTGCAGACGTGCGATGCAGAACGGGGGCTCCGTGGTCCACAGGACCGGCACAAACCCCCTCTCCACCCTCACGGTGGTCACAGTGATGCTATGGTATGAGTGTGTCCCCGAAGTCCATCTGTGGCAGCCCTAACGCCCGAGGCGACAGTGTCAGGGGCGAGGCCGTTGGGAGGGGCAGGCCGTGCAGGCTCCTGTAGATGGGGTCAGCGCTCTCGAGAGGACGCCCCCGAGCTCGCTCGTCCCTTCCACCTGTGCGGGCACAGTGAGGGGCCTGCAGTCTGACACCGGGAGGGGTCCCCGCAGAGCCCCACCAGCGGGCACCCTGCCCTTAGACTCCCAACCTCCAGGGCTGTGAGCAGGGTTGTCTGCTGCTCGCTGGCCGCAGCCTGAGGGACAGCCTGACAGTGGCTCTGATGGACGGGGACTGATGGCCCCACGTGTGGTGACAGCCGAGGGGGTGACAGCACCACCCCCGTGGGGAAAGAAACTGGGAAAATGCACTTTAAACCCCGGGATTTTTCTGTTCCTTTTAACCCAGAGCCGCCACACGCCGGGTTTCAGCCGCGGAGTCGGTCCTGGATGGGCGTCGGGCTGGCCACGCGGGTCCCCTTGCTCACCGGGGCCTCGGTGAGGGTGCGTCAGGGACCACGCAGACGCCAGCCACCGGGACTGGCTAAGTGACAGCGCTGGCCGTGATCACGGGACCGCCCTCTGACGTGAGCAGGTGGGCCTCCCTCCAGGCGGGAGGCTCCCGGCCCACCTCCCAGCCCTGAGCGTGGCTCAGAGCCGGAGTTAGGCCCCTCTCCCCCTCTCCACCCCCGAATCGGGAGCATAACGGTGTCCAGGGGCCGGGGCGGCCGTGAGCGTGGTGTGCAGGGCACAGGGATCGGGGACGGCGGAGGAAGGGGCAGAGCTGTCGCGTGAGCCACTCCGAGCCGGGCCCTCCTCTGGTGGTGCCTGCGAGGAGGTGGTGCCAGCCAGCAGACGGCCTCGCGTGTCGGTCACCTCACGGGGGTCAGCAGTGGCCCCGAGTGCCAGTCCGGACGCGCAGCACCCGCGTCGGCCCCCGTAGAAGCAGGTGCACCACGAGGCGGCACGGGCAGTGTGCACGAGGAACGGACTGTGGTACAGGTGAGGAAACTGAGGCACGGGGGGGGGTTAAGCAATGTTTCCAAGGCCACTCAGCTAGGAAGTGGCAGAGCTGGGATTTGAACACAGAAATCCCAGGCTCCGAGGTCTGGGGTCCCACCTGTGCCAAACGTGGCAGGGGGAGCAAGCTCGCCCCCCGGGGGGCCGGGCCCGCCCGCAGCGGGGGAGCCCTGTGTAAAGACGTTGGCCCTAAGGGATGTTCCTCCGCCCTCCGCTACCCCCCAGCCCGCCACTCACCCCTCACTACCCCACAGGGCTCCTTGCTGTCGGAGCTCACCTGGAGGGGGAGGCAGCCGAGACAAAACCAGAGGCAAACAAGAAAAATCTGCAGGACGGCAACACTGGCAAGAGAGGACAATGAGGCCAAGCGTGGGGTGCAGCGTGGCCAGGAAGGGCCTCAGCGACACAGGGACACTTGAGCAAAGGCAAGAAGGGATGGAGGGAGCCAGCCCAGGGTCCCGGGGAGAACATCTGGCAGAAGTGCGTCCAGGCGGGGCGAGGACAGGCGGCAGGCCAGCGTCTGGGGACAAGGAAGAGGCGAGTGGCAGGAGGTGAGGCAGAGGCGGGCAGGCCACGGGGGGGGGGGGGTGTCACCCCGAGCAAAACCAGTGCTATTACAGCTTTGCAGACAGGTGGTGACAGGACCTACACTGGCCACCAGGGGAAGGGGACGCAGACGGCCAGGTGGAGGCAGGACAGCAAGGAGCTGTCGGGCACAGGACGTGGCTCCACCCAGGCGGACAGTGGAGCTGGCGGGAAGCAGTGGGATTCCGGTAGGTTCCGGGGCGGAGCCAGCAGGACGGGAGAGGGCGGGGATGCAGGCGTGAGAGCCAGAGGTCCAGGGCGACCCGGATGTATTTTTATATTCCCTGACTCAGTCTGAGGCCTCGCCAGAGGCGGTCAGTTCCCCTCCAAGGCAGCCGATCCCATCCTCACCCAGCCGCCCGCCCACAGGTTCTCACGCTGGGGGCCACTTGTCTCCACCCCCAGGGGGGGCAGGCACCAGACAGCCAGGGACAGCCCGATACCTGGAGCCCCGAAATTATTTAAGTAGGCCAGTCCACGGGGGGTCGTGGAAACCCAGCTGAGCCCACCCCGCCTGGCACACGCCCCACTGGGCATAGGCCATGCGACAGCCCCCGCCGGCCGCCGCCCCGTCCTGGTCCTGCCTCGCCTGGCAGCCTCTCGCTTCAGCGGTAAAAGACCGAGCTGCCTCTCTCCTCTCGGAGGCCCGGGGTCCTGCTGTGTCCCACCACCGAGAGAACCTTATAAAGCAGACCTCGCGGGGCCTGAGCAGGTCCCAGGACGGCCATCGGCCCGGGGGGGACAGCGAGGGCCTGCGGTGGGGGGCTCGGGTCCAGCGGGACAGCGTCTCACGTGGAGATAGGTGTGCACGTGGGAATTCTTGACAGAGGGAGGCGTTTAAACCCTGGGGCTGGGGGAGCGTGGGCTGCGCTGAGGACCGGGGCGTGATCAGAGGGGGCACCGAGGAGCAGGCAGCAGGCAGCAGGGGAGAGGGGGGCCAGGGAGCCGGGGGAAACCAGGTTTGGGGGGTGATGAGCTGCACCCAAGGAGGCGGAAGGTCGGGCGCTCCGTGGACGAGAGCCGACCGCTGGACTCGACAGCAGACCCAGGGCTCTGGCGACGGCTGAGAGAGCTCTGGCGGGGGAGGGGGGGCCGGGGGGGATGCGGGGACGCTGGGGTCGTCGGCACCGCGCGCCGGTTTCCCGACAAGCGTGTCCTTTAGCAGAGCCATCACGTCACGTTCTAACACCCACAGCGACCAGAACCACGAGGCCTGACCGGGCTCCCTCGCGGGCTCCGCGGGCTCCGCGGGCGGACTCGCTTCCTGGTGCCCTGGGAGCCCTTCCCGAGGTGTGCGTGAGCGCATGGCATGGCGCTGGCCAGCAGTCCACCGGGGGCCCCGCACTCGGCCCAGCCACCGGCCCCTGCGTGGCCCTGGCCGAGGGAAGCCACACAGGGGCGCTCCGCCTGCAGGGCGGGTTGGGCCTCTGCGCCCGCACAGGGCCAGACCCAGGACCCGCTGGCTCGTCACACTGGGTCACACCGTCCAGAGGCAGGAGATGGACGGGGAGCGGAGCTGGGCTCCCATTTCTGGTCCCCGTGGTCACTTTCAGGAAATCGTCTTATTTCCATTAAAAAAAATCGATGCCCGGGAGTCGGGCCAGGGCGTGTGAACTGTCCTTCCTGGGCAGGTCCTCAGCCTGGAGGTCCCACGAGATCCGACCGCTCCTTCCTCTCCGCCCTGTCCACACCTGCTTGCTGGCCCTGCATTGCACAAGCGTGCCGCTGCCCCAGGGCCTTTGCATGGACTCGTCCCCCTGTCCGGAACGTTCCTGTGCCCTCATCACAGCTCACGGCATCATTTCCGTTTAGTCCTCTGCTCCAGTGACCCTTTACAGGGCAGGGACCTCCCCTGACACCACGTGGAGAACAACCCCCCACCACGCACACACACACGCACACACACACACGCGCGCACATGCTCACACACACACGCACACGCTTTCTGTACCACCGTGCCCTGCACCAGCTCCCCCCTCGGCCCTGAGCACCTCCTGGCACATGCACACCCTCATGGGCTGGCTGTCAGTCTCCCCCACTGGAATGGCAGCTCCAGGGTGCCTGCGTGTGGCCCTTTGGTTTCCTGCCGTAGAGGAAATTCAGCACATAGTACATGTTCAGTAAACACCCGTGGCCCGCGTCTGCCTGCCCGTCCCTTCTGGGGTGCTTCCCAGGGGTCCCCTCCATGCTGGACGCCTTGCCAGTGTTAGACACCGAGAATTTAGTGACATTTAATTTCATGTCTGAAATCTTCATCAAGGATAGATCTCCAGGGTTACAGAAAGATCAAGGCAATTCATTCTCAAGGATCCAGATTAAATTTAAATAGAAAAGCACTATTTATCCAACCCAGGAAAACATTTATATAAACGTGCTTATATAATGCATCGAAACGCCAAGAAAAGCTGCCTGTGCGGTCACACTCAAACTCCTCACGCGGCGCCCGGCATATGCTTAAAACCACTTAACTCCGCTCTGAACCTCAGTCTCTCAAAACTCCGAGATTAAACCTGCTTGCTTTTCTCTTTAAAAAATACGTCTTTTCTTTGTTTTACTAAGTGGCTGGAGCTTTTGCAATTCCAAAATGAAATGAAGCCATCACAGGGGGTGCTGAGCCCTGATCCTCATGATAAACATCCTTCTTTTATTCTCCTCAAACTTGCGAAGACTTGTCGTGAGACGTGGGTTATCTCTCTCTCTCTCTCCCCCTCTCTGCTGGGAGCTGGTGCAGGGCTCCCCGATAGGGCTGCCCGGTTTCCGGGGCCAGGTTTTGTCCCCCTAAACTCCCCGACAGAACTCAGAGCTTCCTCAGCATCTTCCATAGAAGCTTTTGTTCTCTAAATAGCATGTGACTGACAATTTATTCCTCTGGGTTGAAAAATAGTTAAATGAACAAGACATTCTCAGAAACCCACATTTGAATTGGGGAGTGGTGATTCAAACTCTGGAAGAGAAAGTATTTTGAATTTTAAAATTATGGAATATGTATTTTTTTTTCTCTCTTTCTCCCTGGTGTTTTTGAGATGGGTGACAGAAAAATCAGAGAATTTTTTTAAAACTGAAATTGTTTTAAAAAATATATCATGTACGTGTGACAAATGGCATTGTCCCCGGATGCATCAGGTTTTATTTGGGGGAGATTTTCGGAAGCATAAATCCTGTGTCCTCCTACTCACTCATTAGCGCCTCCCTGCTGGCGGAGGGAGAAGTTTCGCCCTGGATCATCGGGTGACCTGCTTATCTCAGGCTCCTGAGGTCTCGGTTGGTGACCTATATACGTGAGGGGCAGCTGGCCTCCTGGTGTTCCTGGGAAAAGCATGGAAACTGCCTTGG
>CM053513.1:89255815-89279342 GCA_028627145.1 Eidolon dupreanum
ACACTCAAACTACGAACCAGCTCATAGCGGGAGTATAATTTTAGCTTGTGGCCTACAAACAAGCCTCCCTGTGGGGGAGCGAACGGGGTCCCCCCCGCCCTGCATCCCCTGTGTGAGCTACTCACAGCCCAGCCCGGAACGCACAGCCGCCATCCACACAGGTGGACACTGTCCTAAGGGTCTGCTCCCCCCTGCTCCCGCCCCCCAGACAAACCCAGCATCGTTCGGGGAACTTTGTACTGCAAATGTCTTTTAATAAAAGTGTTAGATGGTGAATCTAATCATTGTAAGTCAAAGTTGTTATTTACCGAAAGCATATGCAAAACTGATTGTTCTTGCCTTCATGTATAATAGTATGTTTCCTTCGAACTTTTTAAGGATAGGAGTTATCCATCTGTGTCAGCAAGTAAAATACTGGTGGAACTCCAGCTGAAAGTAATACACCTAGTTACCTCCACTATAGCAATTTCACTACTTATAGAATTAATTGTATGAATTCTGCCAATCATAGCAGCCGCGTATAGCATTTACAAAAGCGAGACTTATCTGCGTTACATGCAAGCTGTCATTTCATGCGCCTTCGTCACTGCCGTAATCACAAGTATGATATTTATCCACTTGGTTCTTGCTGGTTCCCTTACTGAAGTTAATCTGTGTATGAGTCCGTGTATGAATCAGGGTGGCCTCATGCTTCCAAAGAACCAGTTCCATCCCTACCCTGATCGTACACGCGTGCACACACGCTCACTCGCAACTGCACACCCACACGGGTGTGCACACGCTCACACACATGCATGTGTATATGCTCACACACGTCCACACACATGCATGCACACATGCTCTCTTGCATTCGCACGCGCACGCGTTTGCTCACGCTCACCCATTCTGGGGAGACGGAAGGAGCCCGCCCACAGGCCCCGCCCCCAGGTGCTGACGGAGCCGGGTGGGAGGAGCAGGCAGTGGCGGGAAGAACAGCAGGTGGCAAGGGCGCGGTTCCCCTTCACCTGGAGGTGCCTCTGCGGCTTTCCCGCCGGAACGACGGTGCCCAGACCCACTGGGCTGGCCTGAGCGGACGGCAGGCGGGGGCCGGCTTGCCGCGGGGGCCCGAAGGCCCTGCAGAGGACAGCACCCAGTGGGCCGATTAAACCGCCAGCAGCGTGTGGCCACACTCGTGGGAAGACGCCGGGATTTCCACAGTCAAGCGCTTCTCCGGCATTTGTTTTCTTGATTCGTCTCTCAGATGTCGAGTGGCTCTGCAGTGGGCCCCCAGGGGACCCTGACGGGGGCGTTGGAGAAGCATCTGGGGAGGTGCTGATGTGCTGAGAACTCGCTGGCGTCTGGGACGAGGGAGGACGCCACACGGACTGAGGAAGATCTGGAAGCTTCCCTGGCTGCCCCCGGCGGGGTCACGCTGCCGCTGAGGGACAGGCTCTGGGGCCTGGCCGGTGACGCAGAGCAGGAGCGGGGGCAGACCCCTCCGGCTCCACCCTGGGACCTCGGACTGGCTCCTCTGCAAGCCTCGGGTGCCCGACTGGAGAATCGGGGTGGGGCGGCCCTCATCCTCACAGTGAATTATTAGCTGATTTACTGTGAGCCTCTCACCCCACGTCTGGACTGCCCACGTTAGGCCTGAACTCACACCGGTACGGCCGCCCGGAGCTGCCCCTGTGCCTCCCGGGCGCATTCACCATGAGGACTCAGCCTGGAGGGGGAGCCCATTGAAACATGACCCCCCCTCTAGGCCTCAGCGTGTGGGGAAACTGAGGCCTGCCTGCCCCACCCACCGTGCGCTCAGCAAGAAGCAAGGGGGCGGGGAGGCTGGTGACCATGGAAACCCCAGCCTCTGCGAGCTCAGGTTCTCCAGGGACGGTGCAGGAGCTGCGGCAGGGAAGGGGAGGGACAGGGTGGGCTTGTCAGAGGGGGGCCAGGCCAACAGAGCCCCTGAGAGCACGGAAGGTTCCAGAGTCTGGACTGCCTCCCTGGCCTGTGCTTCCGGCGTTACGGTGCCCGTCCCTGAACTGACCCTCTGCTCCCCGCTGCCTGCTCTGGACTGCAGATGGGTCTGAAGGCTGCGGGCGCACGGCCGGTCTACATTTCTGGGAGGTGTTGCAGGTGGCCACTCAATCTCCCTCGAGAAGCCACCTGCACAGGGAGCCACCAGCCGCACACCTGCAGGGTTTGCTTCAGCTCCTGAGCCACAGCCATGCGCCTCCCCGGTGGCCTTGGCCGTGACGGGGCATGGCAGGGGACAGGGCTCGCCACCGGCGGCCCGTGCTGGGTGCTCTGCCGTGGCCCGCACCCTGGAGCCCCCGCAGTCCGAGGCCTTCCCACACCTTCCCCATCCCCGCTCCCTGGCACGGGAGCCAGGCCGCGTGGCCACCTGCAGCCCTCCCTGCCTGCGCCTGCCGGGCCTGCGTCCTCACGGCCGCACCCGATGAGTAGCCCCGTCTAACTCCTCCTGGCGCCCCTTCCCAGAGCACTGCGGGTGGGTGCAGACGGGAGGGCACGCCGAGCCCGACGGAGGCGGAGGGGCCTGGGAGTGAGCTTGTCATCAGGCGTGGTGGGGGGCAGACGGCCGTGGAGGGTGAGCCTCAGTCCCCGTGACCGATGCGACACTCTTCTCAGGGAGGGGGTCATGACCCTGCCCCTCGCCACAGCGGCGCCCGCCGTCTTCCCGGGGCAGCTGGACCGTGACCTGCTTTCTCCCCCAAAACAACCGGGAATGTGCCCCGAGGCCCGTTCCGTCCCCTGGCCCCGGCCTCTGCCTGACCCTGGGTGGTTCAGGTTAAGCTTCCTGCTGGATCAGCAGATTTGCTAACCACAGATTTCTTCCATTTCTTTGGGGAAAAAAATGAAAGAGGGAATGAAAAAAATTTATTTTTCCAAGCATTATCTTTCTTTCCCATGAATCATGGCCTCCAGACCTTCAGTGTCAGGGGTCTGGGGGAGGAAGGGGCAGCCAGGCCCGGAGGGGTGCTGGAGAGAAGCAAGTCGGGATCAGCTGGGGGGCGGGGGGGGGGACGTGGGATGGTGCCGCTGGCTCAGGCCCACCGGGGCGGGGATCTGACCAACGATGGGTGGAGTGCCGGGTCCCTGGGGACATGGCCAGCCTGGCTCAGTTCCAGCGGAGGGCAGAGCCCCTGCCTGGGGTGCAGTGGGGGGGGTGCGGGTGGGAATGGGGAGCGGGGGCCGAGGAGCAGAGTCACACTCGGAGGCTCGGGGAGCGATCCGGCGGCCAGGCAGGAAGCTTGTTTATATTTTTATGGAGGTGAACAACCCAGTGGCATTTCGCAGTGGTGTGTGGCCACCACCTCCCGTCCCAGGAGAGTGTCAACGCCCCTGTGGAGCCCCTGCACCCGGAAGCAGCCCTCCACAGCCACGGAGCTGCCTCCCGTCCGGGGATCTGCCCGCTCTGGGTGCCCCAGGCACAGAACCCTGCGGCTCGCGTCTCCCACATGGCACTGTGGCCCTGAGCCCCGTCCACGTCTGTGCTTCACTCCTTTTTAGGGCTGGGAACAGTCCGTGTGGGATGGACCACTCGTCCATGCACACGTGGGTCGTTTCACGCTCTGGCTACTGCGAAGAACCTGGGGTCCGAGGTCTGTGGGGTGCCCGCCACCCTAGTTTGCGGCCATGAGGAAAACCACAGGCCCATCGCTTAACGGACACGTGTTCCCGTAGGGTCCTGGAGGCTGGAACCCCCACGGAGGTGTGGGCCCCTCTCCACCGCGTGCGGCTGGCCCCTCCTCCCTGAGCCCTCGCCCGGCCCCCCGCGTATGAGCTTGGGGGGACACTACTCAGACGATCACAGATGTCGTCAGTGCTGTGAGCTACATGCCAGGAATCGGGGGTGGGGGTGGGGGGGTGTTTAAAGACGAAAGTATCAACAGCTTGTCTGGTGGGAAGAGGGAGATGCGGGAGGCAGGAAGCGCCGTGGGGGGTGGGGGGGGCCAGGGTCGGCTTGGCCAGGTGCGGGGCGCAGGGGTCATGGCCGCGTGCTGAGTTCTCAGTGAAGCGGGAAGAGCATCGGTCCTTGATTGTCATTACTGGCGGTAACTGTTCTGCAGTCACCATGGATGCCGAATTACCAAACAGAGTCGTCCTTCGGTGGCCGCGGGGGCCTGGGTCCAGGAAGCCCCTCGGGTGCCCAAACCGGATGCTCGAGGTGCTCAGCCGGCCCTCGAGTCTTAGGTTCTGATCCTGGGTGAGCGGCAAGGGTCCCGCCGGCCCCTGTCACGGTTTCTGTCAACCAACCAGCAACAACCTCGTCTCGTGAGTGTCTCTGTTTAAAGACACACACTGCTGATTGTTCACACCAGACTCAGCCAGCAACACTGTCAGACGAAGCTCGTCTGACACACGCGGGTCCCCGAGAGGCCTGTCCCCGCCTCCTTGTGCTCAGAACCCTAGGTAGCACTTCAGCACCGGGCGCGGGGCCATCATAAACAGTGAACTCATCCACCAAAAGCACAAAAATGCAAACACGCATACGTGGCCCTAAGTGGCCCGTGGCGAGGACGCTGACTCACAGGGACAGCCGACACAGGCAGTGTGTCGCCTCGTGCCACACCAGCCGGGGTGTCCGGTCAGGTGCCCCATCCCTGGGGCCTCCCTGCCCTGCCCACCCCGTTGGAGGGCTCCCTTTGAAAGGTCTTCTCGCCCTCAAGCTGGCCACTGCCCTTGCTCCCTGCCAGCCCCCTGACGAGCAGACGGGGGCGGGGCGAGGGGGGCCTCTCCCGCAAGTTCTGGAAGGGGTGGACCCCAGGGCGAGCAGTCTCTGCCAGACAGACTGGGAAGCTCAGGGCCCCTCAGGAGCTTATGCACAGAATGACAAACTGTCCTCATTCACCCAGGATTGGGGGCCCTGGGGACATGAGACTTTCTGGGCTGGAACTGGGACAACTGGTCACCCTGTGAGCTGCCCACACACCGAGGTGAGAGGAAGCCCCTTCCTCCCCCGGCCCCCACAGCTCCCACATAACGCCTTCTTCTCTGAGGCTGTCACCTTACAGAGGTTTATTTTCACCTACTGATGGGATAATTACAGGGAAGAGTGGAAAAAAAAATGAAGTTGGAAGAGCTGCAGATTAGAGCAAAATATAGCCCACTTCCTCCGAGCGCCTCGGAGCATTTAAAGAACCCAGACGCAGCGGTGTGTTTCCAGCGCCACATAACGGGGCCCGTGCGAGTCGCCGGCAAGCTGGCTCCCTCCTGCACCCGGTCCCAGGAGGCAGGACGTTGGCGGAGCTTCCGGTGGCTGAAGGTGCTCTCCGTGGTCCTGCCGGCCGGCCCAGGGCGCCTGGCCTGGTGACCCCGGGGCAGCTTGGGTCCCCAGGCCTGAGTCCACGCTGGCCTGTCCCCCGGGGGCTGGCACGATGGACTTCCTCCCCAGGTCGCAGCTGGCAGCTTGATTGATGGTCCAAGCACTGGCAGAATGTTCTGGAAGGGAGCTGCTCGCACCTGACCACCCTGCCACAGCGCTGGAGAGAGCCTTGCCCTGCTCCCAGATGACCCAGGGCATAAGCTGCAGGGGCCTGGGGGCTGGACAGGTTCCCGCGTCAGCCACCTCCCCCTGAAGAAGCACCCCCTGCCCCGCTCCCGTCCCAGCCCCCACCCCTCACGTTAAATTAATAGACTGCGCTGCTTAGAGCAGTTTCAGGTTTACAGCGAAGCTGAGAGGGAAGTCCAGAGCTGCCCCCTGCCCCTCCCCCGCCTCCCTGGCTGTCACCATCTGGCGTCGGTGTGGCCCGTGCGTTGTCATCGATTAGCCAGCAGGGACTCGTCACCACAAGCCAAAGCCCAGGCTGACGGCACGTCCGCCTCCGGCGTTCAGGTCCTGTGCTTCTGACGAGCGTCCTGGAGCCAGCACTGCAGTCCCTCACGAGAGGCTCCACGGCCCTAAACGTCCTCCATGCCGCTTTCTGTCCCTCCGCCCTCCTCTGGGGCCCTGGCCGCCAAGGCCCAGGACGAAGGGGACCTGAGCCAGGACTCGGGACAGATCGGGGGGACAGAAACCGGGGGACAGCCCGCTGGCGGAGGAGCCCGGCTCTCCGGGCAGAGCCTCAGAGGTCACAGAGCCAGGCCAGGCGGCGGGGCCCAGCGCACACCAGGGCAGGCCCAGCCTCCGCACACTCCTGCAGGCAGAGCAGACAGCCCCCAGGAGGCCGGACCAGCGATGCTGCCGGCCCGGGATGGAGTGGGGAGCCCGGGGCTCAGGCCACGACCCCGGAGAGACGGGCAGACCCTCTCCTGAGAGCGCTGCGGGCTACAGGGGAGGTGGGGGGTGCGTGGGAGCTGGGCGGGGCGCAGCGCTGGGGCTGGTCAGGGGCCAGGCATCTTCGCAGAGCACCCCGTCACATGGTGGCCTTGCTTCCTTTTTGTGAATGGGGAGACCGAGGCCCAGATGCGGGGGCCTCACCCAGAGTCTCACGGCCAGGGCAGTGTGGGGGTCCCAGCCAACAGACGTCTCCCTCTCCCAAACACCAGCATCCAGGGAAACTTTGAGCAGTAGGGAGACCCCAGCCCCTGGGAGGCCCCACATCACGGCCTTGGGAGACCCAGGCCGGCCTGTAGGGTCCGCTCTGGACCCAGCTCTGTGGCACTGTGTGGCCTTGAGCTGGTCACTCTCCCTCTCTGGTCTGACTGCATCGTCATTAAAAGGGCTTCCTGGCAGTGTGCGCTAAAGGGAGGCCGGAGTGCAGCCCGGCCCGGCCCGTGGCCAGGGACCCTCGCTTCCCTTCCCCGCAGGGGCCCACCCAGAACTCCCCGAGGGGGAGGAGGAGCCCGACTGCCAAGGCTGCAAGCCCTGGAGGCTCTCCTGTTTCTATGGCAACCCGGAGCAGCACGCAGCACAAGTTTTGCAGAGGACTGTGGGCTCCAGGCAGACCTGCGGTGGGGGTGGGGGGTGGGGGGGAGCTGAGCCCAGTCCCCCCGGGCCCGGATCCCTGAAGGACAGGCGTAAGAGCCCCTGGCTCCATCTGGGGACTGGTCTCCTCTGCCATCCTAGGGAAGGGCCGGAGGGGGACTTTCACGGGGCAGGAAGGGGCACCTGCCAGCAACGTGGGGGGCCTCTGACGGACCCCGGCTTACCTGGCCGCCGGGCCCTGGGAGCTCTGCCCACAGGGTCTGCTTCCTCCTCCCAAGGCTGCTGGATCCGAGTGTCATGATCCTCCCCACCCTCCATTTCTCAAGGAGGAAAAGGGCTGGATAAGAAGCTGGCGTGGGGAGGCAGCCTCCCGGACCCAGCCGGGCGCAGGGCAGCCAGGCTCACCGCCCTCGGTGGCTGCCCTGGGGAGCAGCAGCAGAGCCGGCATCTCCCGAGGCCCAGCCCGCACCCGGGGACGAGCCCGTTGGGTGCAGGGACTACCGGTGTGGGAGACTTCTGCGGGAGCCGAGGAGCTGAACTGGAGCCAGGGCAGGGGAGCCACGGGACAGCTGGCTCTGCTCAGAGAAGGAGTGAGCTCCCCGTCCGTGGGGGGATCCAAGCAGGGCTGGCTGTGGGGAGGTTCCCACGGCACACAGTGATGGGACCTGGGCTTCCTCTAGGAAGAACGGGGAGCTCTGATGACACTTCTGGGATCGACCCTTTAACGGGCTTCACCGAAGCAGCCCAGGCCCCGGGACAGCGGGACAGAAGACAAGCCAGAGGGAGAGAGACCCGATCCACCTCCAGACGCAGAGGTGTGACAGGTGTGACCCCCGCTGCCCGTACACGCACCCACAACCTCGTTCACTCACATGTGCTTCCAGGCAGGGACCACTGACCCCCAAAGCACCCTGAGGATCGGGCGGAGAGGGTGCTGGGGTGTGGGGGGCATTGGGAGGCTGAGAGCCGACATCACCGACTCCATGATGGCACCGGGACGCAGAGCACTCGGGAGCGGCAGAGCCGGGCCTCTGGGGACCCCAGAGACAGGGAAGCTCTCAGAGTCCAGACTGAGGTCTGAGGCGCCCACTCAGCACACTCCGCCTGACCCCACGGAGGCCAGCCCAGGCCAAATTTAATTCAGCGCGGTTCGCGTCATTTCAGTTCTGCCCAAACCCATCCCAGCAGAAATCCAAATTTATGCCAATGCAGTTTAACTCAGCCCAAGCACAATTCAGCGCGCCCCTGACAGTGTGCTCGGCCTTCCAGAAGCAGCGGCTCCTGTGAGGGGCCCTCGGCACCCAAGCCCAGTGCAGGCCGCCCGCCTGGCCGCCTCCCCCGCAGACCGGGAACCAGGAGGGCAAGACGGGGGTGCCGTCCGGCCCGCCCGGCCACCGTCCGCTCCATCACCGCCGCCATCTCTGCCACCGTCGTCGCTGTCACTCTCTTCTCCAGCAGCGTCATTTCCACCGCCATCGTCCCCTTCGCCAGCGTCCTCATCCCCGCTGAGCCCGCCGCCCGCCCCAGGCCCTTTATCCTCACAACGGGAGAACGAGGCGCCCTCATCGCGCTCCCCAGTGGGGAGACCGAGGCACTGGGAGAGGACGCAGGCTGCCCAGAGACAAGCACGGGCTGGTGGCTGTCACATGTGGGGGCGTGACCCCGGCTGGCCGACTCCAGGGCCCTCCTTCAGCGCTGAGCGCCCTCTGGGCCCGGGCTGAGGGCCGGCTGCGTGGACAGGGGCGCTGCGGTCTGAAGCCTCCTGTCGGGTGAGGACCCTGGACTCAGGCTCGGCCGTCCCCAGCCCTGTCCACTCTGTGCTCCCTCCTCATCCTCAGCCCTGCAGTGCATCTGCCGACCTCCCCCCTGCCCCCCGTGGGGGAGGCTCGCCATGCAGACAGGGTGCTGCTGCACCCACAGCCCCGTCTGGCTCCCGCCCGAGCACAGCAGCCGAGCCCTCGGGCCCGCTCCTCCTGCTCCGGCATGCCGGCAGGCTTCGCGCTGGTTTTTATCAAAACCATTAATAATTTTAAAGATTCTAAAAGAGACTCGGCTTTCTCCAGCCTCCCACGGCAGTCATTTAAATCCACGGTGACTCACTGAGATTTGGCAGAGACTGGGGTTGTCACTGCCCAGGGGGCTGTGGGCTCCCTGTGGCTGCACGGGGTCTCCGGCAGGGCGAGGCGCAGGCCTGCGGGTAGATGGGTGCAGGGGCGGTTTGAGTTTTTAAAAATAAAATTATGTTATGATTATACAAGTAGTTTATGTCCACTGCGGGAATTTGGAAAAATACAGAAAATTTAAAAGTACAAGGAAGAAAGCAGCAAGCCCCTATCCCACCCCAGAGAAAAGTGCCGTGAACATTTGGGGGCCGTTTCTTCAGTCCTGGCTTTCATTGTAGGTACAGTTTTGTATATTATCTTTTGCGCTTAACGTTTTCCAGTTTATTAAATATTCATCGAAAGCATGATTTTTTAATACTGTCTCATTATGGAATTTTTCGAACAGATAGAGGAAAGAAGAGAACTGTGTAATGAACCCCCAGGCCGCCACCCCAGCTTCGACAATTTTTTTTGGTGGAAGGCCCCTGGGGGTTGAATTGTGTCCCCAAAAAGGAGATCGCCAAGTCCTGACTCTGGTGCGGGGTGGAGGTGGCCTTACCTGGAAACGCGGTCTTCGCAGGTGCAGTGACCTCCTCGGGGACGAGGCCGGACTACAGCAGAGGGGGCCCCAACCCAGCACCACTGGCTTCCTTAGCAGAGCAGATTAGGATGCAAAGACGGAGACGCGGGCAGAAGCAGCCCACGTGGAGACGAGGCAGAGGCTGGGGTATGCAGCCGCGAGCCGCCGGGGCCACCACGGGTTGCCACCAGAAGGTGGAGGCAGGAAGGCTCCTGGGCAGAGTCTCGGAGGGGACCCGGCCCGCCCAGCCTGGGTTTGGACTTCTGGTCTCCGGCTCTGTGAAGGAGGAAACTCCCTCTGTCTTTGCCCCGCGGTCTTGTCGTCCTTTTTCACGGTAGCTGTGGGAAACTGACGCAAATACCTCAAAGCAAATCCCAAACGCTGAAAAGCATGAGTTTTAATGACTGAGTAGTTTTCACCAGCTGCCTGTGCCACGCTAAGAACATGGTAAGTGGGGGAAATGCAAAAGGATGTACAACGTACCAATTTAACCATATGTCTGTGTGAAAAAAATGCCACATTAGACCTAAAAAGAAGACAGGAAGGAAACACATCAAAAAATGTTTAATTATTGTTTATGAGGTTTCAGATTTGTTGAGTCCTTTCTCTGGACCAGGCGCCATATACACTATTTCACCTCATTTAATATGACCGAACAGCCTAGGAAGCGGGTACTATTATCCCAACCTATAGATAAAGAAGCTGAAGCTCAGATAAATTCAGTGGCTTGCCTAAGGCCACCCTGCTGACAAATGGCCAAGCTCTGAGTCACACCACAGCAAACCCAGAGTCTTGCCCCTCCGGGTGGCTGGCCTGAGCGCCTCTGTGGCCAGTGCCGGGGGCAGGGACCGCAGTCGGCCCAGCGGGACTCCTGTGCCCTTGACCTCATCCCCCCCAGTGTGGCCACACGCCCTCCACGGACATGCCTACACTTTGCTTTGCCCTTAAATACGAGAGCCTCATGCTCACGCATCCCCCAGACTCACGCCCTTGCATCTGTCCACCCTGCACTGGCTGAGGCCTCACCCAAGTACAGAACCTCGTGGGATTCACAGTCCATTACCCCCACCACCTCTCGCTGGCCCACCCCCTCCGCACCTCCGGTTCCCTCGCTACTCGGCTCAGTTTCCATGATGTGTCACTAGAATCTCCGTGTGTGTGTGTGTTTGTGTATGTGTGTGTGGGTGGATGCACACACACACACATCCCTTCGGCTCCTATTCCTCTCTCGTTTCCTTGTACTTAGCAACTAAAACCCCAGCCCCAGAGCCTAGGACCAGGCCAGGCACTTAGCAGGTTCTCGATAAATATTTGGTAAGTCAATCAACTACCGAAAGAAGGACAAGTTAGAAGGACCTGCCTTGCCAGTTCACTTTATGACGTTACAGTGTTTTAAAAGAGGGTCTTTTTTAAAATTCCTACCAAAGGCTTTGTAAAATGTGTTGTCATCTAGTGTAGTAACAAGAACAGATGAAAAATAGAGTGATTTGTTCAAAACTCGTCACATTCACGGCAGAGGCAAAGCAGGAAACCAACAACTCTTTGATCTGGATCCAAAAGGGTTTTGTACAGCTTCCAAGTTAACGGGAAAAAGATGTGACACGCGGCTTTAAACGCAAAACAAAAACAGAAATACAGCTTCTGGCCCATTTACGGATTCTCAGAGAAGGCAGCCTCCAGTTTTAGAGTTTTAAAGCCTGTTTCAACGTTTTTTTAGCTTTTGTTATCTTTCAAAGAGTTACATCCTATGTATATTTGTTCGCGCTGTTTTCCAAACAGGTTGGAAGCACCTGTCCCCTCATTGTCATGAGGAGCAATCAGCTTGAGTGCATCTGGCAATGTGTGGTTACCCACCTGGCCTACGGGAGCTCTGTTTTCCCCCACAATGAAGTCGGAAAAGTCCCTTGTAATTATTTAACAGTCGATGCAGGAGCATGGGCCCCTGCCGTGAGCTCTGGAGGGCCGAGAACACCCGGCCAGGCCCCTGGAGCCTGTGCGGGTGACCGGGGGGCCTGGGACTCTGCAGCCGCCCTGGTTCTGTGGGTGCCACGGCTCAGCCGCCCACTGGGAAGACCCAGGAGGCCCCGGCAGGACCCTGCGGCCCCGGCTCTGCGTGGGTGTGGTGTTGGGTGCGGAGTGGTCAAGTCCCACCATGCACCTCGCTCCCTCCAGAGCTCCCGGCAGCCCTGAGCTGTGCTCGCTCCTCTGAGCCCACCCTTCCAAGTTCCCTGCTTGTGGCCTCTGCCCTGTGTGACGAGGACGGGGCGCTGTCTGAGGGGTCTCGTTCCTCACAGAGCCTGGCCTGCGGACTGGAGTAGGTCCCCAGTGGCGGGTGGGTGAGTGGTAAACACTGCCTCCCCGCCCCCCACCCCTCCCCTGTGCTGGGCTGCCCGCCGCCCCGAAGACGCCCAGCCCTTGCCCGCAGGGACACTATGCAGGGACTGTTCCGCCCCACGGCCCCAGGGCCTTGCTGGTGACAGGGATCTGCAGCGCGCCCAGCCCGTCCAGCCCGGGCCCTCCTCCGCTGCTCAGGCCTGGAGAGGGGAGGGCATGCCGGTCACTCTGCCCGTTAGGGACCCGAACGCTGGGGAACCGGGTCCCCCAGCCTGGCTCAGGCTCCCGCCCTCATGGGGGCACCTGCTCCCGCTCTCACTCAGCTTTTCAACTGAACCTTGTTCCCAAAAGTTATGAAAGAGGCTTTTCAGAGAAGAAAACGAAAAAAAAAACACACAAAACAGCAATAAAGGCCGGTAGGAAACGCCCAGCCCGGTTCTCTGCATCAGCGGTCATGGGGTGGGGGGTGACAGTGCACACCAAGGCCCCTGTCGCGTGTGCCTCCAGCTCGGGAAGATGCCAGCCCGCAAGGCCACCTCCGAGCCGACCCTAAGGAAGCCACCGAGGATGCGGGAGAAGACGTAGCTATGGGAACAGAGCGGCCAGGGCAGCTTTGAAAGGTCGGTGACTTTCATGGAGCCGGCGAGGAGTGACGGCAGAGCCATACGGCGGACACCATATGGCGTGATCCCGCTATTATGTAATTACCTGTCACAAAATCACATAACCCACATTGTACACATGATTATATCATTGCGTATTGTATGATTACCTGTTCTATAAGCACATTATGATACAATGTTATAGATCGTATGTTATATAATCGTATTATTATGTAATTACATAAACCACATTGAATAATTACATTATTATATAATTACATAAAACCATATGTACACATTGTTATATAATGACATTAAAACCATACTCTATAATCACATTATTACATAACCACATTGTATAATCACATTACTATGTAATTACATAAAAACCATATGGGATAATCACATTATTATGTAATTACATCTTGTATAATTGCCTTATTAAATAATTGCATATTATATAATTACATAAAAACCATATCGTACAATTATATTATTATATAATGACATAAAAACCATGTTGTATAATTACATATTATATAATCACATATTATACAATTATGGGAAAGCCATATTACGTAATCACATTACAGTTTCATATTGTATAATCACGTTATTACATAGTTACATGAAGACCACATGGAGCGATGACACCAGGCGGCCGGGAAAGCAGGCTGCGGAGCAAACCGCTCCCCAGACCTCACACGCGCTTATGGTCACGTGTGACCGTGCAGGACCCCCCACGGGAAGGCCGGCGTGAGGAAGGGTCTTGCCCACAGGGGCCGGTGGCTGCGGACGGCCCCGACGGCCGTGCCTGCCTGGCCAGCGGTGCCCCTCGGCGGGCGCTCCGTCAGGCAAGCGCCCGCAGCCCTGAGGTGCATCCCACCAGCTGTGGTTCCCCCACAGCCGCCAAGAAGTCCCCACCCTCTCCTGCTCCTGCGCCCCCTCCTCCAGACACGGCCGCCTGTGCTCCTGTCTGCACCTCCCGAGCAGCGAGGGCCCGGCTGATAGTCACACCTGCCCAGGAAGCACCAGAGGGGACCTCGGTTGTCTTGGGAGTCTCAGATCCCTTTGAGTTACTGATGAAACCTAGAGCTCCTGCCCCAGAAAGCACAAGGCCCACAGACAGCTTGGTGACCTGAGCACTGTGTGTGACTCCGCAGCCCCCAGGATCCCCCACCACTCAGCGGCAGGCCCTGCCCCAGGGGGAGGGAGAGGAAGAGGAGGAGATGTGTGGTGGGCTGAACACTCTAAGACCCCCAAACACAGATGCTGGTGGGGGAGAATCGGAGGCCGCCTTCTTGTAGGCAATAATCAGAGGCCAGGATGCAGGGAGGGCGTGGCCCCATGGAAGGGGGCGTGCCTCCAGCTCGGGTGCCACAGGCCACCCCGCCCTGCCCCGCCGATGCCCGCCCCACCCAGCCCGTGCCGGGGACCAGGGCCCCTACACTCTGCCATCTGAGCTGGGAGCGCACCCTCTCCCTCAGGGGACAGAGCCGGTAGCCGAGGGGAGCCTGGGGCCATATCCAGCCTGAGGCTGGCCTCACGTGTACGGTGAACTGACCCATGGCCCATTAGGGGGGGCCAGGATTCGGAGGCGCTTAGGGCCCAGACCCCGTCACCCTCGGTGTGCAGCCCCATAGCCAGAGGCCATCGGAGACTGGCTTGGAGGCTGTGGGGGCTGCCTGGTCCCCGGGGAGCCCAGGGGGTCTGGGAGGAGAACCATGCAGAAGAGCCTGGTGGGGCGCCGGGAGAGAGCCATCGTCCCCACTCCTCCCCCCTTGCTCTCCCCGCTGCCTCACGTGTCTCCTGCCAGTGTGAACTGGGGCCTCTTAGCCCTGGCCCCGCCCTGCACCCCGTGTGTGTGTGTGACCTGGGTACGAGCCACACACTCCACCAGCCTCGGTGTCTTCACCCGAAAACAGGGGTGGCGAGGATGCGCGGGACAGCCCAGGGCACACCCGAGCCCCATACACAGAGTCAGAAAAAGTAAACGCCAGCGCCCAGGGCGGGGGCCACACACCTCAGTGTCTGTCAGGTGCCCGATAAAGCCCGTCCCCATGGCAACGCCCCTGCATCTAGTTACTTCTCTGGGTGGATTGTGGACCCCTCCTCTAGTAACCCCCGGAGTTCCCCACCCTAAAGCCCACTCCCCGAGCCAGGTCTCTGCCCTCCGGGCTTTGCTTGTGGCCCAGCCCTGCCTGGATGCCTCGGGCCCGGCCTCCACGACCCGGGCTCCCCGCCAGGCCCCAGGCCGCCTCACCAGGGAAAGGCGACTCAGGCAGGGGGCTTCCCGGGGGCTCCGAGCGGTCAGCCCCTGGGGAAGCCTGGACTCAGGCCTCAGGACCTCAGGGTTAGGAGGCCGGCAGGCGGGGGCTGGGCAGAGAGCAGAGCAGAGCAGAGCAGGGCCCAGCAATGGGGACCATGAAAACTTAATCTCCGCTCACTTCGTACCTGAGTGACAGTCACGGGTGCCACCACGTTCCGGAGCACAGACACAGCATCTCGGGCCTGCAGGGGCCTTGGGGGCCCGAGCCCGCCCCGCCCGACGCTTCACCCCCAGCTCCCAGAGCCGCGTCTGCCAGAGTCGGGGACCAGGTCCCCCTGCCCTCTGCTCTTGTCTGGGGAACAGACACCCGAAGCAGTAAAATGGAACAACAAAACGGAAGCGGCAGCTACAGCGCACTCAGCCATTCTCCGTCTGCACCGGACGCACGCTCTCACGGCCGGCCCCAGCAGCCTGGGTCCCGTCCCACAGCCCGTCCCAGCCCCGCCGGCCCGCTGCCAGAGTTCAGGGCCTTCCTCCTGCCCCCCACGCCCTCTCCCAGAAAGCCACGTGTCACCCACGTGCACACACACAGGAGACGTGTCTGTCAGGAAGAACTCAAAACTCTCACATCCCGCCCCTCCAGGGAGGCTGCCTCCAGCTCCCTGGCTCACGGAAATCCTGCTGGCGGGAAGAGGGTCCCTTCTTGTCCCACCCCCTCCCCGGCTGTCTCCAACCTTCGCTTTGTCTGAACCCGGGGCAGTGGGAGGGGGGCAGCAGCAGGCGTGAGCCCGAACGGGCAAACCCAGGTTCTGCCGGGCAGCCGTGATGCTGAGGACCCCGGGTCCCTCAATGATGACAGCTCAGAGCCAGCTGCGGGGGAGCCTCGGCCCTGGGGCCCTGGGTCTCCCAGTGGCTCACGCTCACCTGGATCAGCTGTGACAAGTGACGCTGGAGGAGGTCAGGAGACGGGGCGAATTTTTGTCAGTTTTATCAGAAGGGGAAACGTAGCATATTTGGGTCAGTCGGGTATTTTTCGACGTGTGGACCCGTGTCCCTTCTGTCTGAGAGGACAAGGCGTCTCAGGAACCTAGTGAGTGGGCCGGTTCTGAGGAAACAGAGCAGCACCCAGAGCACGGAGGGGTCCGCTCCGGCCGCTGCCTCCCCGCACGCGAGAGGCCACGCGGGAGGCCACGGCCCAGGAGGCCGCGTCCCGCAGCTCCTGCGGCCAGGCCAGGACAGGGGGTCAGGAGCGAGGGGATGCAGAAGCAGGGCGCACGTGGCAGGGGAAGGCGCCAGGCGTGAAGGAGAGAGACAGGGGCCCCACGCGCATGTTGGCCTGATGACACACGGGTCCCTGTGATAGCATCCACGTGTCCAGACCTCACGGTCACCCTGCGTGGCCCGAGGGAGGAGTCGCGCAGGGCGGGTGCTGTCGCTCGGGGTGTGAGCCCAGGATGGCAGCTGCCGGGGGCCAGGGAGAGTTCAGGGGACGGCAGTGGGGACGGGGCGGGCACCTATGTCAAGGAAATCAACAGCAATGCTTTACCCCGTGACTGGGCTCCTCCGCTTGAAATGCCAAGTTTTGTACTTCGCTTTTTGAAGTATTTAAAGCAATGAGGAGACAAATTAATCCCGTAATTTTACCAGAACGTTTAGAAGAATTGGTCTCGCTGCGTCTGATCGATGCTTACGTTCGTGGGGACGTTGATCTGAGGACCGGGTTCTGGTCTGTGAGCGCCGTGAGCCATTGCGGAGTGGCACTTAGAGACTTCCAGGAGTGTTCGTCCTCTGTAGACTCAGAAGAGAAGTGAGTTGGATGCAAATTTCGTCGCTGGGTCCCGGTCCCTGGGACCCTAAGACCGTTGAAGCCCCTCACAGCCAGCCTTGTCCCCTGTTCTCTCTCCCGGACCGCCTCCTGGGACCACAGCCTCCTGTCCCTACTCAGCCCCTGACACCCGCCCAGACTCCTGCGGGGACACAGAGAAAGGCAGGGCGAGTGGGCACACGGGGGCCCGTGGGAGGCGGAGGGGTGGCCGGGGCACAGCCCGCCTGCCACCTCGGCCTGATCCCATCAGGATCCCAGTGGACTCCGTCGTAGAAAGTAATAAACTTTGAAAAATTAATAAGTTTTAGAAATTCTAGAATTTATATGGCAACGCGGGGGGCCCAGAACAGCCAAGACCATCTTGAGGAAGAGGAACAGAGAAGGACTCACTGCAAAGCGGTGGCAACCGGGACAGCGCGGCGTTGTCACAGGGAGGGATGTCAGACCCCCCGAATTAGCTGGAGAGCCCGGAAAGTTGCCCAGCCCTCTGCTCAGCCGATTCCCCGAAGGCTGCAAGGCCGGCCAATGGGGCGCATGCAGGGGGCTCACACGCCCGGACCCAGGCAGGTTCTGCAAAGTGGAGTCGCAGCAGCCTGTGTCTCAAAGACTGCTGGTGCCTGGCGAGTGCAAAACCCTCAGTAAACGCCAGCCATCTCCGTTGCGTGGAATCTGCGGCTGGAGGCTCCCGCACAATCTTAAAGACGTTTCCTGCTTCAGCTAAATTTTAATATTTAGATGGAAAACCAGGCTTTTTATTTTTATTGGGAAAGAGATTTAATTCTGTCTTTTGGAAACGCTCAAGAAAGCAGAGAACGTCTCTTCTTTTTAAGAGAATATTGTACCCTGAATCAAAATAGAGCGTCAAATTATCTTAATGGTTGTTACATAAAGTGCATGCTTAGTCACTTTCTTAAACTATTTGTCTGAAAAGGGGGATTTCTCCAGCTCGCACGAGCCTGAAATGAACCAGAATGCATCTCCACACCAGGAAAATCCAGGCATTGCCTGGCAGCTGGGCACCGTCACGGGAACGGCTTCAACCACGCACCTGTGGTCCCATCCGCACGCTGTCCCTGCTTGCCTTTGTCACGGGCGGGGCGTGAGCACCCAGAGCAGGCAGGGGGGCCGCGCCACCTGGCTCAGCGCTGGCTGGGCACGACCCCCCGCCAGCGCCCCGATGGCGTGAAGCCTCCAGCCCCAGTCCCCGTCGGCTCGGGCTGTCCCGCCGATCACCAGCAAGTTTGCTTTGAAGATGGAAAATGTCGTGGTGGGCCCAGTTCCTCACGTTTTCTTCTGAATCCGGCCCACGGAGAAGGGCTGGGTCTGCGAGGACAGAGCCACGTCCAGGTGCGGGTGCGTGTTGTGCGTGACACCCCGACCCCCGCGGTGTGGCTTCACCGGTATTTTGGACAACAGAATGACCGGCCAGTTTGGTCCCCCCACGGCTGCGCCAGCGGTCAGAACGCTGGACAATCAGGGGTCCCCGCTTTGAGGCGGACGAGCGCGGACAGCTGTGGAGCCGGCCGTGGGCCCCCGGGGTCACTGGGGCTCGCCAGCACTGGGCTCCCGAGCCCGGGCGAGGTGGCTCGCTCTGCCTGCGCCTCCCCATTTCTTCCTGCTCTGGAAGCGCACGGGCCCAGGGCTGCTGCGCCCAGCAGCTGGGCCGGCCGCACACCCTGCTCTCCCCCATGCACCCGCCCGCCTGGCTCCCCGCCACCCCACTCCAGCAGGACTCAGCTTAGAAATCGCTCTGACAAGCCTTCCCTGTCCCCCATTCCCTGTGGGGCCAGGTGCCCCTTCTCTGCACCCACAGCTGCCCTGTCCTGTCAGAAATCGCCGGGCCCGTTTCTCCCACGAGGCAGCCAGCTCCGGGAATCGGTCCCATCTCGTTGCCCAGCGAGCGAGGACAGAGGCTGGTGGCGGGAGGGAGGGGCGTCTGATCCACGTGCACGTCTTCGTCGGCCTCCAGCTCCGGCCCACACTCAGGGGAGGTGGCCGGGCCCTCCGGCCCTCCCGCCGCTCCGTGGTGTGGCACATTCTCAGCAGCCCTCGCCGGGCGCCAGGTCACCTGTCTGACCCCCTCTCTGCACGTGGCCCTGGAACAGGCCCCCCACTCTGGGTCTCACTGGTCCTGTCTATCCAAAGGGATGGTGGACAGATCCGGGGTCATCCGAGGCCGGCTCCGGTCTTTGGCGCCCTCTCTCTCTGCCCTCCTCCCCACTCCACCTCGGCTGCTCGGATTCTGGCTTTCACCTGGCCCTTGGTGACAAGGCTCCCCGCCGGCCTCTAGCCTGCTGCCTGTACGGAGGCCTGGGCCCAGGGAGCGGCCGCTGTGGAAGGGTCATCATGGTGTGGTTGTTCGGGCCACTTCAGCAGGGAGAAACGACTTCCTGCCCCCAAACTTCCCTACCCATGTGTCTGTGTGCGGAAGAGCCTCCCGCATCCCATGCCGCCCGTGGGCTGAGCCACCGCGGGGGCCTCCCTGGGCAGCAAGGCAGGACTCTGCCTTCTGTCCCTCCCCACCTCTCACCTCTGCTGCCTTGGGTCCCCTGCCCGTCTCCTCTGTCAGACCACCAACCCTTAGCCTCTGCACAGAGGCCACCCTGAGTGCAGAACCAGGCCCCACACTCTGTCCCCCACCTCCAGGAGCTCCCGGTGCAAGGGGAGAGGCTACCGAGGGACGGATGATGGACACTCAGTGATGCTGGGAGCACGGGCAGTGCCTGTCCAGCCGGAGAGACCAGGCACGTGTGTGTGTGTGTGTGCGTGTGTGCATGTGTGTGTGTGCACACGTGTGCTTTTGCGTGTGTGCATGCATGCGTGCATTTGTGTGTGCATGCATGCAGTTGTGTGCGCACAGGTGTGTGTTTGTGTGTGCATGTGCACATGTGTGCATTTGTGTGTGCGTGTGCACAGGTGTGTGCATGTGCATTTGTGTGTGCATCCATGTATGTGCACAGTTGTGTGTGTGCACACCTGAATGTATTTGTGTGTGCGTGCATGTGTGCCGTTGTGTGCACAGGTGTGTGCATTTGTGCGTGCATGCACACATGCATGTGTTTGTGTGTGTGCACATGCATGTGTGTGTAAGCATGTGGGAGGGGTCACGGGTAAAGTGCTCTAGAGACGTTGCGGGCTCAGCTTTCGGCCCGCGGGCTGACAGCCCAGGTGCGGGGCCTGACCGGCCGGTTCTGAGCTGCGGCCCCTCCTCACCGCTGGGAAGTCACGATGTGTGCCCCTCCTAAGGGTGCCAGGGCCCCGCACACTTGGCAGTGAAGTTGAATCAACAGTATGTTGTTTTTAACAATTTTGGAAAAACGCTTGGAGAAGCCCAGAAACAGAAGGACGCGTCACCAAACTGATGTCAGAGGTCCCTGCCTTGGGGGCAGTTCCAGCCCCCTCGGCCTCAGTTTCCCCCGCGTGCCGGGGCCTGACGTCCTCACTGCAGGGGTGCAGCGTGGGCTCTGGGGCGTGCAAGCCTCCCGTCTCCACGGCCGCTCGGCCCGTTCCATTTCACAAAGCCGCGCAGAGCCTAGAACCTTCCACGCGTTTGGCCGCGCTAAGTGTGCGTCCTCGCCGCCTCCTGCCTGCTTCTCCTCTCCGCGGGCGGCGGGGGCGGGGGGCTGCCTCGGTGGCCTCGCATCGCTTCCCTTTTTTGGAACAAATGAAGAAGGAACGGCCGTCGGGCAGGAAGGTGTGGGCCTGGCCCGCTTCGCCCACCCGGAGTCGGGGCCCCATAAACGTCACGCCACAAACAGCAGAAAGCGTGGCCGCTGACCTTTGAAGAAGAACGGGGACGCAGAGGGCTGTGACCTCCCAGGGCCCTGGCTCGGCAGAGACCGGCTGTGACAGCGCCTCGGCCGGGGCGGTTCTGGCGAGGGCCGTGGGCAGCCACGGTCTGCACGCGGACGGGCACGTGGCGCCTCTTGATGGAATCATCGGGTCCAGGGAACCGGCCTCCCGCAGAAGGCAGGACACTCGGTGGGCCCCACGGGGCCGGGCCGCACGCAGGCCCAGGCAGACGAGCCCTCCGCCTGCACTCTCTCTGCAACCCCTTAACTAGCTGTCCCCATTTACAGAACAGGTGGAGCCCGAAGATTTCGGGGCAGGTGAGGGGGGAGCCCTGGCCTTCACTAGCAGGAGATCCTGACTTTCCCACCAAGATCCAGAGCCGCTGAATGACCGGGGTGGAGCGAGGGGCCCAGGCCAGTGACGGGGAGGTCTGGGGGACATCCCGCGATGCACCCCGGAGGCAAAGTGCCCACAGTGGCGTTTGTGAGGCCCTGGCGCCGAGCACAGCCACCGGAAGGAGAGAAGCCACAGCATTTCGACCGGCTCTGACTGCGGACCCTGTCTAGCACCACGTGCCTGCCGGGCCCCGCACGGAGCAGGGCCAGTGCCGAGGGAGCGGCCATCGGAGGCGTGCCAACGTGACAGCGACACGCAAACACTGAGGCCGCAAAGGAGGAAGAACCACGAGCCAAAGGCAGAAAAAAGGACGTGGTCACGGGAGGAGCTTCCGGGAGGCACGGGAAAACGTCGGCACGTATGACAGCCACGCGCCAGGCAAGGGCTCCCGCAGACAGCACGCAGCGGAGGCCGGAGGCGGCGGGACAGCGAGTGGAAAGCCAGAGCAGGCGGGAAGCAGAGCGCCCGCCGGGGCCGGGGCCGGGACCCGCTCCGGAAGCCGTGCGACGCGTGGAGACAGGGGGAGCAGAGCCTCGAGCCCCGGCGGGCGGCTCGCGGGGCCACGCGCACAGACCCCGGAGCGGCGGGCCACCACGGGCCACCGCGGGCCACCAAGGCCCGCCACGCGAGCGCTGGGTGCTTCAGAGACGCGGCACCCACCCCGGCCGGAAGCGGGCCCCAGGCGTGGCGAAAGGCAGCTTTCTGAATTAGGGCCTGCAGTGACCACACGCAGACGTGACGCGCCGAGGCCGCTGGCCCTCGATGGCCGGTGTGCCGCTGCTCCCTGGGGCATCCGGCGACCTCACTTCCTTCGTGCCATTTTTCGAGTTGCTCAAGTTTTTATAATGAACAAGTTCTGGGTTGACAAAGTAAAAAGGGACAGGGCTGGTGGGTGCCACTCTGGTCAGTGTTTCAGGTCTGGAAGCCTGTGGGCCCAGGACCCGCCTCCCCCGGACACCCAGCTGGGTGCCCCGAGGTGGCAAACGTGACCGTGTGAGAAGCGAGGCTCTCAGGCAGGTCCCGGGAGGAGCCCTCGGTCACACCCACTCAGCCCAGTGAGGCCTGCACCCACGGAGGTGCCCAGAGAAGCCAGTGTGACCTGCCACTACCCTGGGACACCTCCTCGTCCCCAAGACGCCCTGTGACGCAGGCCTTGGAGAGACCAGCTTCTCGAACCAGTTCTGAAGCAGAACGATGTCGGGGGCCCCGCGAGGCCAGGGCAGGCGAGACTGGCTCCGAGTGTCCCGCGGAGAGCTTGGAGGGACTGGTCCCCCGCTCCCGTCAGCCTGCGGTGCTCGCCTGTCAGTGCTTAGGGGCACTTCGGAGGAGCCCGTGTTTGCCGTTTGCCATGGTCCAAATGTCTGCAGCCCCCTCGAATTCACCTGTTGAAATCCTCCCCCCAAAAGCGATCGCGTCAGGAGGTGGGCCTTTGCGAGGGGCTTAGGTCACGAGGCAGAACCCCACGATGGGGGTCCGTGCCTGTGGAGGGCTCCAGAGAGACCCCGTGCCCCTTCTACCTGGTGAGGGGCGGCTGCAAATACCTTCCGTACTCCTCTCGCCTCCTGCACAGGGAACGGCACAGACAGAGCCTGCCTCAAAGCCAGCCAGCAGACGAGACGTGCCCCGGAGGGGACAGCTGGAGGCAGAGACGCCGCGCCTCGTGGGCGGCCTGAGTCACCCGGTTGCTCGCTGGGTTTCAGCAGAATTCTCGCCTTCCTCAGCCAGGTCTGAACCTGCAGCCAGGGACGGCGTGGGACGGCAGCTTCAGAGCAGGCGGTGACCGAGGCCCTCGGGCGGTGCCCCCGGGCACAGCGAGGATGGCCAGCAGCCCCGTCAGCTTGTCACTCATGCCCCGGCGCTGACCCGCCCACAGGGACCACGCACTGCTCCTGTCTCCTTGTCCCCACGTGCACCTTTCCCAGGAGCCCTGTCTCGGCTCAGGATTGCAGTGCTGAGTTCTGGGTCCAGCTGCCCGCTCAGGCCGGGTGACCAGGGGCCCGTGGCCGGCCGTGGCAGCTGCCCCCACGAGGTCCAATTCCATGTCGTGTCTACGTAAGGCGTTCTCAGGGCTGCTGGCACCGGCCACTGAGTCCCTGCCTGGCATGCAACGCAAAGACCCGCAGCGCCCGTGAGGGGCCAGGCCCCCCGCAGCGGCCCCTCCACTGGCACTCGGGGCTGGGGCCCCCGGGCTGGTCAGCGGCCAGCACTGAGCTCTTTCCAGCCGCCCCTCCCTGACCGTCCACCCCCACCCCCAGGCTCACGCCCCCTCTGCGCCTCCGGCTGGTCCTGTGGCAGAGCCCCAGGCGAGCTGAGGGGTGGAGGCAATGGGAACACAACTCCCTGCCCCCACGTGGGGGCACAACGACACCGGCAGGAGGCCCCTCCCCCTCCGGCATCGACCACAAGGCCTGGGCTAGCCGTCCCCCCGGAACCCCTCCTGTTAGGGACGCCTTCGTTCCTTCAACCACAGTCCCTCAAACGAGAGTGTACGAAATTCACTCTGGTTTGCAGACGCTGCCCTGGTCACTGAGGACACGGCAGCCACCAAGGGGCAAAGCCTCAAGGGCGCGACCCGGTGCGTTGGCACATGCTGGGAGAAGCGGGCAGTGGGGGACGGGGAGCGTTGATTCATGAGGTGGTCAGTCTGGGGGTCTTGGGAGCAGTGTCCTGGCAGAGGTGAACAGACGCGGCGTGAAATCGGAGACCTAACTGGCCACGGCACTGAGGGTGTCAGGAAGGCCACGCTCTCTCCAGCCGTCGTC
>CM053513.1:89279842-89314369 GCA_028627145.1 Eidolon dupreanum
TCGGAGCTGAGTCAGACTTCCCACACCTGGGAAACACAGCTTTTAAAAAATTATGAAATGGACCCTGTAATAAAACTCTCCAAGGCCCTTGCACCTATTCCTGACAGAAGAAAACTTTAGAGACAAACAAAGCTTGATATTTATAATTATGAACATATTAAGTAAACTTCTCAAATTGATGTAAACTTCCTGCAGAAATAAGTCTTTCACCAGAAAAGAGAAATCAGAGCATCATAGAAAGGGCCAGCATGACTGGAATCTGCTAAAACCACTCACTTTACCCCAGGTTGGGTGACACGGGTCCTGTTTCTTTTTAAGGACATTATTCCCATCCCCAGCTTAAGAGAGATTGAATGGCATGGTGATCACTGTACACAAAACAGGTAACATAATTCCTTTTATGAAAAAAATAAATCCCCGAACACAAGCCTGGGGACCGCTCCAGCCCCGGGTCAGGTGCTGGCCCATGTGATGTGATGTGCCCCTCTCACGCCCGGCCGTCTAAGCGCTGAGAAAACTACACTCAGTTTCCCTTTATCTTGCCATAAAGAGGGTGGCCTCGAGCCACACGCTTGCCCTGGCTCAGCAGCCCTGGCTGTGACCTGGACTTCAGACCCACAGCATGTCAGCGAAGATAAAGTGCTGGTACCTTTTGATAAATTTTAAAATTCAACCCTCAAAATAAAGAATAGATTAATTAAAATCATTTAAAAAAAAACAACCTACGAGCATGAAAATTTTTAGGAGTATTATAAGAAACAAGAAACATTTGGAAGAAACTCTCAATCATCTTGGAGAGTTTAAAAAAATCATTGAACTAAAATGATAAATATTACATCAGAGAAATCTTTCGTGAAATGACATCTCTGGCCATTTTCTCTCTGGATCAATCCCATGCAAAGAATTCCCATGAACGAAATTATCTGAAGACAGACGAGGTTTTGATTCCTCTCTGCCCAATCCTCGATCACCTGAGAAAGGGGCATCTGGCGGCTGAGGGCTGGCCGGAGCCTGCGCCCATGCCCCCCTGGCTCAGAAGCTGGCTTGCCAGGGGGGGGGGGGGGGGACGGCAGGCCTGAACCTGTCAAGCGCAGCATGTGGCAGGATGTGCTGCGGCCCAGCGCCTAGCCGGCCGGCCGCAGCCATTCCATCATGCTCCAACTCGGGTTCTGCCATGTGTCTGCAGTCCATGGCTTCCGAAACACAGGCCGCGGCCACCCCCCAAGGGGACGGTGAGGGCATGCTCTCCAGACCAGCCCTGGCCAAGCTCCCAAGGGGACGAAAAATGGCAAAGAGAACACCTTTTTGGAGGGAGTCAATGGCAAATACACTTTCACAATTTGAAAACTTCATTAAAAATAATAAAAACATTATTATAAATATTTATATCAGAAATTGTGACTTACCACCGTCAGATACAGTTGCAGACTGAAAGAAAAGAGAGAGAGACATGAGTTAATTAAGCCTCATGACAAAAGTCAGGAAACAGCACGTCCACCCGAGGAAGGAGTCTGGGAGGTTCTTCGGGAGGCCCTGGTTCTCTGCGCAGGTGTCCCAGGAAAACCGGACACCTCGGTGAGTCAAGAGCTACGCTCCCACTTCCTGAGCAAACTCCGCCCAAGCCAGTGAACCAGGCCACACCGGGACGAGGCGGAAGTCATCGTCATTTTCATTGGAAGAGAACAAATCCCAGCACGTCTGACATCACAGTCTTGGTAACAGCCCGAGTGAGGGCGAGTCTGCACACTTCGGTCCCGCCAGCCAATGGCTGCCGTGTGGAGGGCACGCGCCGCGCCCAGGAGGCGGGCGGCCGGCTGGCAGCCCGTCCAGTGCTGTGCAAGTCGGCTGTGCCTGGGGCTGGGGCTGCCCTGGGCGTGGCACATTGCGCTCGGCATGCACACCCTGGGCACCAGGCTGCTAGGATCACCTCCACTGCACAGGGCAGACCCCAGGCCCGGAGAGGTGGAACAGGTCCCGGGGGTGCAGTGCAGGGGGCAGCCCACCCGTGCTCTGGGCCACCGGGCCAGCCGCCGTAGCCAGGTGGGGCAGGAGCAGCCACGGCAGGCACGTTGAGGGACCTTTCCAAGGAGGGCGTCTGGGGGAGGGTGAGGGACTAGAGAAGAAGAGGGTGGTTGGCTCAAAGGCACGAGGGACAAGAACAAACACGTCGAGCAAGACGTGATTCAGGCCAGTTCTGGAAGGAGAAGCTGTCAGGGGAGGTCCTAGGATGACAGACATCCCAAATAACCAAAGCTACAAGGAGCTCTGAGGTGGGGCAGCTGAGAAAGTCTGTTTGGGATGCGCCCGCAGGCCCCTGGCAGGCCCCACAGCTCTGCGGCCACCAGAGGCCCCTTCCCTGCAGACACGTGGAGGTGAGTCTGGGGACGCTGGGAATGCAGCAGGAGCCGGGGCTGAGGAAGGAGAGGGTCTTGGAGGCACACACGCCGGGAGCCATCACGGAGCCAGGGCGGGAGGACTGAGGAGCTTGGCGGGGAGCAGGTTCCAGGGGCCTGTGACGCTGGCACTGGGGCTGGGGACCAGGTATGCGGAAACCTCCCAGCTCCGAAATAAGAGAACGCCCACGCCCTGCCCAGGGGCCGTCCTGGCCTCGGAGCCCCGGGAGCTGGCCTGGAAATGGACCCACGGCCTCTCTGCGGGCAGGTGAGGCCCGAGTGCAGGACGTGGGGAAGGCCTGCCACCAGCATGGGTAACAGGGGTTAAGGAGAAGGGCACCTCGACAAGCTGGCTCACCAAACAGCTTGGCCCTCCTTGGCGTGAGGCCACACGCGACGCCCCTTCCCAGGCCCAAGGCCGCCCCAACCAGCGGAGCTCGTGTGTACGACTCCGCAGGCCAAAACCCAAGCAGGCGAGGCCCAGGGGGGCCGGGGTTAGCCGTTACCACGCGCACCATGTGGCCTCCGGCACCCGGCTGCAAACACACACATGCGCAGTCTGAGCTGCCGGCCACGCCGTTCTGCACGCTCTGCCTGCCCATCCCATCCCCAGTGCCAAGGCCCCCAACCTTGCCGCCCCCCGCCTGTATGGAAGGTGGGGATCCTCTTCTATTCTGAGCAGACCTGGTCTCAGCCCCTCACCTGGTGGGACTAAACACCTGCAACACCAGAGAAGCCAGCTAAGTGACCCACCCTCCTCTTCCAGAAAGGGACTGAGCACAGACAGTGACAGGAAGCGTTTCCCAACAGGTCAGCCGAGGGGCTGCCGCAATTTGAACCATCATGAGTCTTGGTTCCAAAATACTTTGAAAGGGTCTTGGCACCTTACGAATAGTTTCCAATAGTAAAAACATACACTGTTGTGTGTCCAGTTTTTAAACTTTCCTGTTGCCACACATCAAAGGAGCAGCACCACAAGCCAGCACCTGGCTACCTGCCCTCAGCCGGAGCGGCTGGTTCCACTGCAGAAGCGGGCGGGTCCCCGCCCCAGGGCTGACACAGGCACCACGGACAGCGGCCTCTCTCCTACCCGTAATAAAACACCTTTAGGCAGGTGATTCATTAAGTAGCATCAAATGCAAATCGTTCCGAGATGATGAGAAGGAAACCTGCAAGGCCAGACACAAAACCGGAAACGTTCTCAATAACAACATTTGAAAAATAAATCCTGAAATGTAAACTTCATAAATATGAAGAACAGGTTCATTTTGTGTTACCATCCTAATTAAAACTAAAGTCTCAGGCTTTAGCAGATGGAATGAAGTGCACTAAGAAATCTCTAACGTATCCCCAAAACGAAGAGAAGGAGAGAGGGGTGTCACCGAAACCAAAAAGAGACGGAAGAAAGTGGCGACTGCGAGTGACCCCACGGATGGGGGTGAGACCAGGTGGGTGCAGCGAGCAGGGCAGGCTCGGCTCGCCCGATGAGGGGTCCGGTGGGGGGCTTCCATGCAGAGCGAGCAGATCCAGAGAAAGTGAAACAAACGTGGTTTTTAAAAGTATACTTTAATTTTTAAGACAGTTTAAGATTTATAGAAAAATGTGGAACAGCACAGTAACAAACATGGTTTTAATATACTCCTGATCCCAAAGAAGTAAGGGGAGTCCCTGAGGAGGGGAGTCCCTGAGGGAGAAAAGAGGGGAAGGGAACAGAGAGCAGTCAGCAAGGAAATGCCAAGGCAGCGAGGCCCAGGCTGAAGAGCACCGTCACCACACGGGGATATCCAAGTCCTGGGCAGAGAGCAGCCCAATGGAGCCCACAGGTTCCGAAAAATGAGCCCACGCTAATGAGTTCAGGAGTCAAAATCCCCTAAGACCCGGGAAAACCCGCCACGACAAAGAGCCAGCAGGACCACCAACAGCAGAATCTCAGACGCTGAGAAGTCCTAGAACAGCCTCAAGTAACCCTGTAACAATTTGTAAAGAAGTAAAAGCTGCAATAAAGAAAAGAGGAAGTAAGATGGCAGACTTGAAAAATAACCCCACAGAATGTCTGACAGTGAAAACTACAAGTGTTGAAATTAAACCCTCACAGAGTGGTTAACAACAGAGATGAGAAGGCTGAAGAGCACACTGGGAGTTGGAAGATAGGCCTGAAAAGAACCGCACGATGCGGCGGAGGAGGCTGGGAGGGGCGGGGCGGGGCGCAGGACTCCCCTGGGAGCGCACCGCGGTGACCCACCCGCAAGAGCTCCCCGCCCACGCTGTCCCTTCAGGAACTCCCGGGCTTGCCCTCCGGAAGAGGCGTCCAGGGTTCCATGTGTCTCAGAGGCCAGCATTTTGCAGGAGGGACTCAAGCTCTCCAAGCCACAGCCTCGAATGCATTTCCTTCCCTGTCCCCGTCTGCGTCGCTGTGCGAGCCCCAAACTCAAGGAACACTGGGGCATCTGAGGAGCTGCAGGCTGGCGGCCTCTGTGTGCCGACGGTTCTCCTGCAGGGGCTGGTAAGGGCGCAGAGGCCTCGGATACCCCTGCCCACCCACCCTGCACCACAGGACCGGCTCGGCCTGGTCCTATCCTGGCTCTAACAAGGCCCGGAACCAACGTTCAAACCCAGGACTCGTGGCGCACAGCACCCCTGCGAACCCTTAACCGCCCCGCCCTGAAGCCCCGCCCCCGGCTCCTTGCCAGTCCACGCGCAAACACAGGCGTTCGCTCCTCTAAAAGCCGGCGCACAGCGTCGCCTCCGGCCGCATGGGCAGTGCGCTGGGCCTGACACCCCGGGTGAAGGCGCTGCGGTCACGCCGGGCTGCCCCTAACGCCGGTCAGCGAGCAGGACACGGCCGGACGCAGCGCAGCCCGCTGCTCCTGGTGCCACCTTCTCCGTTCACGACTGGTTATCCTGGCAACTGTCCACATGCCAACCAGATGTCCTCTCAACCGAAGGCTCAGGAGTCACGTCTGCTAACGCCCAGATGTAAAGCCACTGCCCTCCCCGTTTACGCACATCTGAGAACAGGTGATGGCTGTCCCTGGCCAGGTCACTTAACTTGCAAACCATGTATAATTACCATAAACCTAATTCTTCCGTTTGCTGGCCAATATTTGCTCTATTTATCCACACACACCTGGCTGTGGTGGAGCATGCCATTACGGTAAGCGATGTCCAGCTGTCTGCACAGGAAGGGACCGGGGCACAGGAGCTAAGGAGCGTGGGGTGGGGCTCCCAGGCTGACAGCCCACAGCAGGCAGTGCCCAGGGACTGGTGCTGGCAGGGGAGAGGAGGGCACAGTGCTCGGTGTGGGGGCATGAGGAGGTGCAAGCAGGCAGCCCACCAACAGCAGGGGCTGTGGAAAAGGCAGGTAACCCTGAAATGATTTCTATTTGCCTTGGGATTGATAACTTGTCCGATGCTGACCCAATTACCCTTTTTAAGCCCGATTTGCTTTTCTTTTGAGTGTATTCTGGCTGACAGGCGAAAAAAGTCCAAAATAGGGAAGGTTCAGAAACCCTGAGAGATCATTCCAGAAGAACACCCCACAGAACACAAGCAGGACAAACTCCGGCTCAGTGTGACTCAGAGCTAGGCATTCTCGAAGTCCTGGGTCTGCGCACACTGCTAGACCACCACGAACATCTTTATGAGCTAAGACTTAGCATTCCTCAAGCTTATTCTGATACCCAGTACAATTTGTATTAATAACTTGTTTTCATTTTCTGCACTTCTTGGGTTCTTCCCAGATTCTCAAACCCACATGTTCTACTTACAGGAAAAGCAGCCACAAAAACGAGCTGCCAGGGAAAAAAGGTCCCAGTCAGTTAGCATTTTTCTCTGCTCACAATTTAAACATATACCATGAGTAGGCGGCTCTGAAAAGGTCTATGATACCCTCCCAGGCTGGAATTCACACTAACGTAAATATATTTGTTTCGAAAGAGCTTACAGAGTGTCTTCGTGATATAATTTAGTTCAGACCGTTCAGTCCGGTCCGGTGGACACTGACTTGCATTTATTCCTGGCAGGAATCTGGACCACACATGTGCCATGGATATTTTATCTTGAACTAATGTTTAAAAAGTTATAGATGATTTATATGAAGAGTGCTATATATCAAGGTGGAGTCTGTTAGTAACTTTAGATAAAAGCAATTATTAGCATACATCATTTTCAAATTGCTTTGGCATATAGTAATTAATATACAGCAATATAAATGTTCAACTTTGAGCCACTGACAAAATTTCCTACCTTGGACATAAAATATATTAAATAACCACATATGACTCCTAATAAGGAACAAAAGGTCTGCAAATTGCACAAATGTAGCCAATGTTTTGAATACAGAGAAAAATATAAATAATCCAATGATGAAAAACCTTACTTTAACGATCTAATTTGCATCTAATATATATTTACTTGATTTTTAAAAAACTTGACCACTAAGTTTTAAGACGACTCCTCACCAGCCCCTGTGCATTAGACAGCAGGTCCCTGTGGGGCAGGGGGACCCCGAGTGGTGGGGCTGTAGGGCCGTCAGACCCCAGGGCATGGCGGGGCATGCACGGGCGCTGCCAGGTCCCAACCTGCTGGCGCGATTACGACACTGGGCTCAGCCCCACCCACGCCTGCTCCCCACGGGCCCAGGGGTCCGTGCACCCAGCCCCAACGCTGAGGAACTGCCGAACCAATTCAATGGGCCGGGAGTGGCATTTGTGAAGAAATGAAATAAGATGGGATAGGAGAACGTGAGAGGAAAACACCGAGTACACTCCGGGGTCTATGCCGTCCTTAAGCCTGGCTCCGGAGCTCTGCGGGTGTGAGCACGCGCACCACCTGTGTGTGAGGTCCTGGTGTGAGTCCCACTATAAGCTGTAGTCCCAGGACGCTGAGAGCCGGTGCCGGAAGGACCCAGCCCCTTCCATCGCCTCAGCCTGCAGCGTCGCCCCTCCCTACACCCCAACTCACACCTGCGGCCTCACCTGGTGAGCACGCCCAGCTGCAGCCTCGCCCACACCTTCTCAGCTTTCTCTGCCAGTCCCCCTGCGATAGGCCCAGCACAACCATGACGATCACCCTCAAGGGACACTCCTGGGTCCCTTGGGTATAGGACATGGGAGTGACCTCCCACAGACCTGGGAGGGGCTTGCGCAAAAAAGGCTGTGCCCCATGGCCTGTCCCCACACGAGGATTCCACAGTGTCCTCTCCCACCTCCAGCTTTCCCCATGTCACACGCGAGGGTGCAGGCGCACACGCACACACGCGCACACATACAGACATGCACACACATGCGTGTGCGCACACAAAGGTGTGCACGTGCACACTCGTGCACACATACACACAAGCACATGTGTGCACACAGACACACACATGTGTGCAATGCACATACATGTGCACACGTGCACACACGTACAAGCGCATGCACACACACTACCTCTTTCCAGCTGGTTCTACCAAAAAGGACTGGACCGAAGGCTCAGCAGGTGATGCCGAGGCACATATTTTGAAGTTCACACCACGATGTTCACAATAAAGAATTTCTGTGACCCGAGGGACGGTGACGACAACGGGATGAAGGCACAACGGTGTGTTCCGTGCTACATGGTGACGAACAGGTCGGCTGGACACAGGCGAGGGATGCGGCTAAGGGGGACATTGCCATCAGGGCACAGCACACTACAGTTTGTGAAGCCTGAGAGGGAGGCAGCCGGTGACGGCTGAGAGAAGCCATTCCGACCCTTTAGAAGCCGGGAGCAGCAGCCTGACGGGGCCGTACATGGCTCTGCACCAGCGCCGGGTACCCGACGTGGACATCTGGCTTTACGCAAGAATCCCGTAACCCAGCCACCCCGGCACAGGGACGGGAAGTGCAGAGGGGCCCGGGGTGACACCTGGGACTTAGCACCCCACCAGGACAGCGCTGAATGCCTGCGCGTCAGGTCAGCATGGACACTGGCCTTCAGGAAGTGGCGCTGAGACTGGCTCCCGGGGCTCCTCTGGCACACGGCACCCCTGCACGTGCTGGACAGCAGAATCCCAGGACCAAGGGCAGGCTGCCCCTCCCACCGCGCGGCCAGGGCTCCTCAGAGTCCTGTGGGGGCGCTGGCCCACATGGGGGACGAGGGAGCAGACGGGCAACACGAGTCAGCTCGTCTGGGCCAGAAAAGAGCCGTCAAATGCCACCGGCCTTGGTGCCGGCGTCTCCAGCACGTCAGCCCACAGAAGGGCACGCCTGGCACGCTGCTCCCGGCCCACGACCCCTGGCAGCCAAGCCCACGGTTCCCGCGTCCACACACGCACCCCGCGCCCCACACCCCTCCAGGCGGTCCCCCCAGAACCCTGGTCGGCCTGGGTCCCAGTCGGGGCTGAGACTCCAGAGGGGGCCACCTCCTGCCCGTGAGAAGGGCAGGGCCGAGAGTGCTGTCAGCGACGCAGGGAGAGGCAGGCCGGGCCGCTGGAGCCAGAGCTGCCCTAGGTGTCACAGACGGCCTGACCCCCCAGCCACCGGGTCCTCTTCCTCGTGGTACCCTCACGTCCCCGGTGCGAACACGGAGCCCTGCCCTTCGCCCTGGTCTGTCTTGCTGCAGCCTCCCCAGGGCCTCTCCGTGGGGGCCGGTGCGTGTCCACTGCGCCCCCGGGGCCACGCCTGGGATCCTGGCGGCTGGCACCCACTGCCCGGGCCACTGTGGTCCCACTGCGCTCCTAAGTATGCAAGGGGCTCCATGCTGCCTAGAAAAGAATATTCGCCTTTTTTTTAATAGTGCCAGCCTATTTTCTCTTCAGATCTTGCACAGAGCCCCAGTGCACCAAGAGGTGAAAACCCTTGGTCTCTGGAAGGTCCCCTCCCTCGACTCCAGCAGCCCCAAGGCCCCTGACCCGCTGACGTGCTTCCCAGTCAGCGAGGCGAGCCTCTGCCAAGTGTGCGACATGGGAGAACCCATATTCTATGACCGGGAAGGAAGGACGGACCACAGTTGCGACAGCCCCCACGTGGCCCGGCCCACGGAGGCGGGCGCTGGAGGAGGCCGCCACGCGCATGCGCGGTGGCCGGTGCCATGTGACAGCGGAGCGGGGCGGCGGGAGGGGCTCGGGGACAAAGCGCCAGGCCAGCGGTGCCCTGGCAGTGGACCTCGCTGTGGTGGGACTCGCTCCTGCAGCTACGAGGGTGGAGGGGACAATGCCCGGCACCGCCGCCGCCATGGCGCACTGCTGCGCTTGCGCAGCGTTCCGGCTCAGCGAGCCCTCAGCCCAGGCCCCACGGGACTGCGTCCCTGCAGCCACAGTGAGCGTGGTCACAGCCCCGCTGGACCGCCGTCTGGGCCTCAGCCCTGAGACAGGGGGCTTGCCAGGCATGGCGCAGCACCCCATCCCGAGCAAGGCTCTGCCGGACAGCCAGGCGGCTCTGGGTGCCAGCCCAGGGTCCAGGGCTGGGGGCGGGGGGCACAGCAGCTCGTTAAAGCTGTCTTCCCTGACAATTCGCATTTCTTGTGGGCTGTGGGCTTTCGTGTCCCCTCACTCAGTATCTCAGCAGCATCTGGGCCTGTGACAGCCCATCATGACGTGGTTAAATGTGATGGATCGCCACGTTTTGGCAAAGAAGCATGTGCGTTTCCAAACTCCACTTAGGCTGCATCTCGCTTTTAAAAAGACGGGGAAGCTGTGAGCGGTCCACTTGGTCAGCGAGAGCCTCACACTTTCCGGGGCAGATCCTGTCGGCTCCCTTTTGTGCTTCTTAAAAGATTTGGGGAAAGGCTCCTTTAAAGGCTTGTGAATCCACTTCATGAGGAGAGCAGCCGACAGGGAACACGGAGCCTTTAAAACGCTCTCACAAAGCACAGCTCATATTAAGCACTTGTGCACTCTGGATGGGGCCGGCATTCTCGTGACACCCCCATTTTAAAGATGATCAATTCGGGGCTCAGAAGGAGCAGCAATTTGCTCATAATCACAGAGCCAGTGCAGCGGGGAGTCAGCCAGAGCCCTCCTGCCCCTGCTCCACAGGACGGGTCACCGCCGCAGGGCTGGCCCGCCCGATGACTCACGGGGGGAAGCACCGCGGCTGCCCTCCGCCCCCCACCGCCCGTGGAGCCAGCAGAGCTGCGGAACCTCACCCCCACCTTCCCCCGCGACGCGCCACATGAGAGCAGCGGGCAGCTCATTTCTGCTGCTGAAAATACAGCCGTGAGACCAGACGGTGTGAACACTCACGGGAGCAACTTATTCGCCAGTGTGAGCATTTGCAAAAATTTCAAAAGCAATCCAAGTCATTTACATAGGCAAGTACAAAGGCAAATTTTTTGTGACCTTTTTTTCACACAGAATAAAACATTTTCTAAAACTTGCCTTAATAAACTATTGAAATGAAAACGCAGCCTACTGTGAGCATAGAAATAACTAAGTGTTTCATCGGTCCATTAGGGCTGTAATCTGCCCAAACTCACGTCCCGCCCAGGTGTGCGGTGGGGTCGGCAGGTCGGCGTCCCTGCCCGCAGAGCAGGGCCACACGCCCAGGGCCCTCAGGCTGCTCCCGTCCCCAGCACGTCGCCTCTGTCAGTTCAGGGGCTTCCAAAGGGCACCTCAGTGTTTGCAGAGCACAGTAAAAGCTGCACCCATTTCATCAGCAGGCGTCTTGACCTGTCCAGCAGACCTATTTCTGTTTTCTATTTAAAAGGAAAATGCCGTTCATTTTCTGTACCCAGCCTCCAAACCTGTCACATCTGAACAAGTCTGTCTCCTCAGTTCTCTACAGAACGTTCTAGTTAGATATTGAGAAAACATACAAAGATGAAACAAGTCTCAGAAAAGAATAAATTTAAAACTGGTACCTAGTAATTAGTGACAATCTTCTGTAAATAATTTACATTTATTTTTATCTCTAATCAACATAGCACAACCATTAGAGGAAAATAAAAATTACTCTTTTTATTTAATCTCAATCCCTTAAAAATGTTTATAATCAGTTCAACTTTATAAGCTCAGATAATCATCCTTAAATATGACTGTCAATAGTTCCCTATGTATAGAAAGAGAATCAACTCATTACAATTAAAAATGTAAGATATATAATAGTGATTTAAGAGTATGACAGATGATAATACATTTATCTAGTTGAAATTTAACATTTCAACAAAATTCAGTCATCTTTAAGATCTGTTAGCATTAGCAATCCACGGTAGGGACCGGGAAAACACGGATGCCTTCCGTCAGGCGGACTCAGTGCGGGCGACATGGCCCTCCACAAGGCTGGGCTGGACCCTGGCGTGACCCGCCTGCCGCCTGGCCCCGCTCTCTGGCTGATGGCCCGTGGTCCCGACACTTATCTCCACGGGACTCACCTCAAGCTCCATGATGCAGGCACAAAAGAAACGTTTTCAAAACTTACACTGAAAAGCTACTGTTCACCAAACAGGCTGAAAATGCAGCAGTAACCAAGCTTTCTGACGACAATCGTGTAGATGACAAGAAACAGCTGGAATAACTTACCTGCTGATCATCTGAAATGTGCGTTTCCTCTGACAGCCCTTTTCCCAAATTCATCTTAAGAAAACTTCCGAACCTCACCAGGCACGCAGATCTAAAATACACCATTTAACACCACAGCATGCCTGTGCACGTCAGAAAAGTTTAAAGACATTTCAGATGAAGTTCCATTTAGCTCCCTTCGTCACCCATGGCAACAGGACACTGCAGGAAGCTGTGGCTGGCCAGGGATTCAGACTCTCTCTTATACAAAGAAAAAAAAAAAAGCCGTTTACATAAATCACGCTGTGAGATCATTTTTAAAGTATTTCCTCTACCAAATCAGAAGAATAAAACTTCAGCTGATAGGGGTAATTTCTCAGTCAGTACAACAGCTGCAGAGAATTTGTGTTTTTAGCAGCGTGGTGCAGTTCGCACCCTTAATTACAGTCGCTGATTCTATTATAAGCTTCCATATGCATGAGTTTGTGGGTGCCAGCCCACGGGGTATGCATCTCCCTAAACCTGTCTCCATGCCCCTGCTCCATCGTCTGCTTCCCAGCATCTGACATGGCCTGAACGTGAGGGGACCATGACAGATCCCAGGTTACAAAAGAGAAAGAAAAATAAAACTAGTTCTGGAACTAGGAATCACCGCACAGCTCCCTCTTAGTGTACCGGAGGTTCAGAGGGAAACTGCTCACGCCCACGTGCGTCCAGCCTCACAGCAGTGGACGTCGGGGTCTCATCGGAACAGGCTCTGGGAATTCGCCGCACTCCTGGAACGTCAGAGGGAGCTGTAAATGCAGGGTCCACAGGGACAACAGGCTGGGGTGACGGCCCCAAGGTTTGGGTCAGGTCGCCAACCAGGAAGGCGCTGAGCCTGCCCTCCCCTTGGCTCTCCCCTGGGAGGGACTGAGTACCCCACACAAGCAGAGTCTGCAACACGGGCCCACGGCTCTGCATTCAAGGCACGTGCACATCGCCTGCCTGCGAGGTCCAGCACGCGGAGGGGCTGGGGCTCAAGCATCCTCACACGGCTTTGCTCGAGGCTGCATGCAGGCACACGTGACAAAAGCAGGAGCAGAGGTGGTCAGAGGCCTCATCGCCACCTCACCACCACAGCTGAGCACAGGGACTGCCCGGCCTGGCACCCAGGGGACGCGGGGGGCACCGAGGGACCGGCGAGGAGGAGGAGAGGGCCAGCCAGGGCTGGGGCAGTGACAGAAGGCTGCGGGGCAGCACTGGGACTGAAGATGAAGAAGCGGGGACGGCAGCAGTAGCCAACAGCCCGCCAGGGGGACCTGGGCAGGACCGGCCCAGGGGCCCCGACTCGCCCTCTGCAGAACTGCTCCTGCCTGGAAGGGGGCAGCCGTGACACAGCCACGTGAAGACAAGCCTCGCTCCCTCCAGCTCCGCTCCCGGGACCCCCATGGTGGCCCACCCACCCCCGTCCCCGGGTCACAGGACTAGGATTCGTTTGTCGGAATCAAACACGACCATTGGGTGGTGGGAAGGAAAAGAGGGGCTGCCACTTACGAACCAGGCCCCTAGGGTACCCAAAGGTCACCAGCAAGCCCCCTTCCTCCCCAGGCAGCTGCACGAGGCAGAGAAGCTGAACTTGCAGCCTGCGTGGTACGGACTGTGGGCTTGGCCCAGAGGGCAGACGAAGGAGACCCAGCCACCCCCACTCCCTGACCCGCACACTCCCTCCGCCCAGTTCACTCTTCAACACACAAGTGCACCCCACATGTGCACATACACACACGTGCACTCACACACACATGTGCACCCACCCACACGCACACATGCACTCACACACACCCAGTGCACACACCCACACCCATACACATGAACACACACGCGCGCCCACCCACACACACGTACACACATGCATCCACCCACACACGTACACATGCACCCACATGCATGCACATGTGCGCCCAGCCCACACACATGTGCACTCACCCACACCCACCCACGTGCACCCACCCACACATACATGTGCACACACACGTGCACCCACCCACATGCACACGTCCACTCACCCACACCCAGTGTACTCACCCACACTCACACACACGAATGCACACACACGTGCACCCACACACACATACACTCTCAGAGAAAACACATCGGCGAGATAAGCACGCGGTCTGCACGGGTAGTCAGTGGAACCTGTGCCTGTGGCCCTGGCACTTCTCGCTGGTCCCCGAGGGGCGTCTACTAAGTCAGAGAGCTTTGGAGGACGTGGTGGTGCCCGGGCCGGAGCGGAGGACGGCAGCATCCCGGACCCGATGCCCGCAGAGCCCACCCTGGACCACCAGTGACTGAGAAGGGAGGCCGCCTACAGGACCCCAGCTGGCACGCGGGAGGTGCAGGCCCCAGGGGACCGAGGGGCCCAGGGTAGCTCCTGGGTGCCCAACTTGTTTTCCTTGTCATCATTTAGGCAGGAATGTCCCCATCCTCGCAGAAGCAGTGGTGTCCTCTGGTCCGTGTGGGCGTCATATTCAGGGGACGAAGGGGACCGGCCTGTCAGGTTCTGAGCGTGGCTGCCCCCCCGGTTCCCCTGTCCCTCCCGGGCCTTCTCCGTCTCCCCACTTGCTGTCAACCTACCCTCCTCTGCTGTCTGTAGGAAGGAGTGGGAGGGATGGGGCCAAGAGTCTGGGGACAGACTCCCCTGTGCCAGATGGCGCCCTGGGTAGCCTGAGCCTGGCTTCCTGGGACGGAGCTACGCCCAGATGCCAGAGCACCCGAGTCCCAGGAGCCACTGTGAGCGAGTGTCCAGGACAGGTGGCCCTGGCCACTCACTGGCCGCTGTCCTCCTCACTCTGATGGCTGCAATGGCCCGGCCCGGAGCCCAGAGCAGCCCCTGACGAACAGGCCGAGTGCAGGCTGGGCATGGAGGAAGGCTGGGCGAGGCGGCGGGGCGCGAGGCTGCACGGGCTCAGCCCAGCCGGACCCTGAGCTGCTGGAAGCAGCGGGGCAGGGCCAGCCCCGGGCGTCGTCCTCAGTGCGACCCCAGGCCTGCCTGGCCTCCCGCCTGAGCTGTCCCCAGCGCACACCCGTGAGGGCACGTGGCCTGAAACTGGCCGGCTGCGCGTGCGCACCCGGACGACAAAGTGCTTGCGGGGCCCGGGCTGGTCACGGGCTGAAGGGGCCTGAAAGTCCTCATCCCTCCTCCCCACGCCGGCCCAGGGCCTCCTCGAGCTGGCCGGCTGCGGGGAGCACTGGGGACCGGCAGGCGGGGCCCTGGGCGGGGCCCTGCGGGCAGCTCAGGACGCCAGGGAGGGGCAGGCCAGAAAGGGCAGGCGAGAGAGGGGCGCGGGTATCCCCGCAGGGTCAGCAATGAGCCCCCGAGGCGTCCGGACCCAGAGGCCTGGGCAGCGGAAAGTCCCTGTGAGGGATCCGCCCAGAGGCCCCCCTTGCTCTGGGTCACCTCACGGCGGCCACGAGTCACCGCCCCAGGCCCGCGCCACTCTCAGAAGGGGAAGGGGCGCGTCCTCCTGAAGGCCACGGCCCCTTCAGGACTTCCCGGTCCTGGACGCGGCTGGGACCTGCGGGGACCGACACACCTGCCCTGCTACACGGGCGAAGCAGCAGAAGGGAGATGAGCGCAGAAAGCAGGGAGCCGTTGGTCCTGCGGCCCGCTCCCCGCAGCGGGCGGGGTCAGGCCCCCCTCACAGACGGCCGGGACTCTCCAGCGAAGACGCCGCAGGGCTCGCCAAGACGGTGAAACGTGGACACAGGCCAAGGGAGGGTCCGCGGCCGCCGCGGGAGGTGCTCCGGAAACCGCGTCACGGCGCCCCCCCCATGCCTCCCGAGGCCAGGCCTGGTTGCGACCGCTGAGGCCCCCCAACGCTGCGCCATCCCCGACCCCAGTCAGGAGCCTCACCATTTGCCAGCTCCCTGGCCCAGGCCCCAGCCTTCGCCCGGGCCACGCAGCCTGCACCCTGTCTCCCTCCCTTCCCAGGCCCCCGGTCCAATCTCCACGCGGAGCCCACAGCGACCCTTTCAAAAGTCGGCTCCCGGCACCGGCCTGTCCCGCGTCCTACCCGCTGCTGTGCACACGCAGCACATCCATGTGTTTAGTGTTTGCTACCGGCCGGAAGCCCAGCTCCACGAGGCCGGGGTGGTACCGCTTTGTCCCCTGCCGTCCCCTGAGCCAGAATAACCCCCTACACATAGCAGTTCTTTAATGAACACTCAACGAATGAGGAGACACTCAAGGCACTGAGAAATTCTAGTACGTGCCTAAGTTAATAGGGTCTTAGAGAATTAAGATAATTTCCTATGTAAGTGGTTTAAAGGGTAGATGAGTACGTGAAAGGTGAGAACAAGCAAAAACTCCTATTAAGTTAAATTCTCCCAGAAGTAGCAAAGAACAAACTTAATAAATAAGGTTTTTTAAAAAGCTTGTTTTGAAATGTCTGTGTAGGTTGCACCCTGGATCATGTGATCTCCCCAAACTGTGCCCAGCCTCCCACAGGCAAGTGGCCGCTGGCAGGAATGACCCAACCAGCCAAGGGGCCAAAGAAGGCAACTCGAGTCTCAGGTCCAGTGAGGGTTCCCCCGCGGGCTCTGGGTGACAGCTCCCTGACAGCAAGCAAAGCAGCAGCTCGGAGCAAAGCACTGCACTGAGGACGGGAGCCACCCAGGAAGCCAATGCGTAGGCCCCTTCCCTGCCTACCCTCCTCCCGCCTTCCCCCTCCCACCTCTCCCTTCCCCACCCGCTCCCTACAGAGGGAAGTGAGGACAAGTTCTGGGAGGAAACCGTGTGGCCTCGGCGCCCCCTGCTGTCCAGGTCCGGTACTGCCCGTTCCGGCCATTAACACCTGGGCTCCCCTGGCCCAGCTCAAGTGAGAGCAACAAGTGGGGCTCCTCTGGCGTGTGCTCTTCTAGACCGCGATGCACAGGAAGGACCAAGATGGAGGGGGCTGGGGGTGCCGCGAGGGGCCCAAGGAGCTGTCAGGGCTGTGGTGAGGAGCAGGGGGCTCGGAGTGCATGGGGTCTGGACGCTGGAGCTCCTGCCGGCGAGGGAGTCCAGGGGCAGCAGGGCAGGTGGGCCTGGCACTTGCTGGAGGCCAGTCTGGAAAAGGGGTGTCTCGGGCCATGGGAAGGACGGTTCCGCTTTCCTCTGGGGTTCCGCGCCCAGCACACGACCAGAGGCCACGACTTCGCCCGGGCTGTTTCCACGAGTGGGGTCGGACAGGTGCGCTGAGGTGCCCGCCCTCGTTGTGCCACGTGTCCACGGGGCGCCCGCTGCACGGGGGAAGGGCGGTTTGCCCTTCCCGTGTGGCGGGACAGCCGGGCTGCTCCGGTTCCGGAGCTTAGGGCTCCTGCTGTTTGGGTCCTTGCACCCGCCTCGTGGTGCTCAGGACTTGGATGTCAGGAGGGGCAGAAGCGCCGGGTCGCGGGGCATTTTATCCTCAGACACAGCTGATGCTGTCAGCCCCCCGCCCAGTGGTTTGTGAGAGTTCGGACTGCTTCTCGCCCACACCATCTGATGCCGCCCATCTCTTCCACTTTGGCCACTCACTGTGGCTGATCTTGCAACCTACCCCGCTGCCACCACTCCCACCCCTGTGACTGATGTGGTTGAAACCTTCCCACGTGTGGCTTTGCCACTGGGGCACCATCTTGCAGCGAATGCCTCTCTGAATCTCTGGCCCACTTTGCTCCTCAGGCACTCTCGGGGTGAGTGGGCCCGCGGGCTCCCTGTGTTGCAGACGCCTCCCCCTTCCCACTAGAGAGGGTGTGTCTGGATGATGCAGGTTCCTAAGAGCCACTCAGGCAAAGTCACTGACCTCTGCCTTTATGGCGAGTGCTCTGTGTCTGGCTTAAAAGGCCTCTCCCTCCCCCACACCGTGAAAATACGTGTCCACACTACCCTCTGGTCCCTCGGCTGCCCGTCAGTGAGCTCTGCAGAACAGGGGATCCACGGCTCCCATGGCGTGGGGACACCGAGTCCCTCCCTCCCCCCTCCCTCCCTCTGTCCATGTAGATCTGCACTTACTGCTGCACCGACCCGCTCCGGGTGCTCGGGTGGGCTGAGCGTGCTCTCTTCCCCCCCACTGTCGCCTGTGTATCCTGGGCCCACGTTTTTAGTCTTCGGTTGCTCTCACTTTGTAATAAGTTTCGACAGCTGATAGAGGGCATTCTCCTACCCGCTTCTTTTTCAAGAATGTCTTGGCTACTCTTAGCCCTTTGCATTCCATGGAAATTTTAGAATCATCTTCTTAAGTTCCAAAAAACACATGTTGGGATTTTGATTAAAATTGCATTGAATCGTAGGTCATTTTCTAACTGTATCCACCCCTAATTTTTGAATATTGGCTTAGGACACATTTATTAATTTTAATAACCCATAGATCCTTTTGGATTTTCTATATTACGATCATAAAGGTGAGAACAACATTTTATTTTTCTTTGCACGCCTTCTAACTCCTACTGTTTTGCTAGGGTAGTGCACCGACCAGGAAGAGGTGACAGCAGACGTCTTTCTCTTGCTCCTGGTCTCAAAGGGAAAGATCCCGTACAATGCACGCTTTAGTGGTTTTTTATAACTTTACCAGACGAAGGAAGTTCCCTTTCATTCCTATTTTAAGTTTTTTTAACTACGAATGAATACTGAATTTTACCCAATGCCTCTCCTGCTTCTGTTGAGATGATGTATGATTTTCTACTTTACTCTGTTAATGTGGTAAATCACATTGATTGATTTTTCAAATGCTGAGAAAACACTGTGTGCTCGGAATAGGCGCGCGCTGCGGGGCGCGGCTCCCATGCAGTCACGTGAGGGCCTCTCGCCTGCGCCGACCGGCGAGCGGCCCTGCAAATGCCCTGCCCTCCGCGGTCTCTGTCAGGCCTGGGAGCCTCGTAAAACGAGGTGGAAACCACCCCTCTCGACGTACTCTTTCGCTAGCTTGCTAGTTCCCTGCTTCATTAATTTCCGCTTTGCTGTCGTTGCTGCCCAGCGCCACTCCCTTTGCATCTGTTTTCCAGCCCCTTTCTAGCGTCCTGAGATGACTTTCCGTTGACCTTCATTTCTAACGTATGCATTGAAAAGCGATTACCGTCCTGCGAGCCCGTTTCAGCTCCACCCCACGGGTTCGGATGTGTGTCTTTTCATTATCATTCAAAGTGTCCTGATTTCCGTAGTGACTCCCCCTGGACCCCGGGTCCCCCAGCCACAGTTCAGTGACACCCAGACGGCGGGTCACAGCTGCCACACCTGCCAGTGGCAGAGGACACTCTGAGGAAGATCTCCCACGTGAGCTCCAACTTGCTGCTTTGTGGTCCAGCACATGGCCAACTTTCATAAATGTTCGAACGGCCCTCCATCTAAGCGCCTCCAGGAGGCCCCATAACGTGCCGGTGCCCACGGGCCCCCAGGCAGGGGCCTCGAAACTGGACATGTGCAGAGCAGCCAGCGTCGGGGCGGTGAAGGGGAGGCAGAGGCCATAGGCCGCAGCGCAGAGAGGACGTTGCGACAGATCCGGACGGCCAAGCACCGGGGGAAGGCGAGACGAGGAGGCCGGTGCCCCCGGGGAGGGGGCCGCGCAGGGTGTGGAGCCCAGGGCACGGGGCCAGCTCAGGGGCTGCCCAGCACACGCCCCAGGACCACAGACGCCGTGGCCGGCAGGCTTATCCCCTCAGAAGCAGCATGAAAGTTACATGTTGCTTCTACATTTTGAAATCTCCAGGCAAAAAATTAGCAAAGATTCAATCCCATGTTTCTGACAAAAGAGGCTCAGGGTGTGGTAGAGAGAGCGCACGCTTTGCAGCCAGCTGGCTTCAGAATGCTAAACCTGCCTGTCATCTGTAAAATGGAGATAATGACAATCTCTCCTTGCCAGGCTGATCGGAAGATCAGAGATGAAAGACAAGGGGACGCGGCTGCCCTTGACTGATAAGCAGATAACGGCGAACACCTTGGTTGTTGGTCCGGAAAGTCACAGCACTTCCTCCTGGAAGGAGAGAAGCTGCGATGACGGCCGACGGCCTGCTGGCCCCGACCCACACGCGGGGACGCAAGGCAGAGCACAGGCCACAGGCTGGCGCCCGCCCAGCCGGCGCCCAGCAGTGAGCCGCTCCGCCTCCTGGAGTCTCAGAGACCCTTCTCCAAGGAAGACACAGACACGACACTCGGCAAAGTCCTAAACTGCAAGCACAGACGACCGAGACCACCTTCCAGCAGGGACCACCGTGGCTCCCGGGGTCCCCGGCAGGCCGGCCGCACGCAGCCATGCACCTGTTTCCTCCGTGACAGCCTGGGGCCTCACTGGAGCCCGCCCTGACCGGGCCTGACCAAACACAGTGCCTCTCCTGAAAGCCCTCCAGTGACCTGAGGCCACGCAGGCCGGCCCCAGGCTCCGGTCTGCGGCCACGGAGCACCACTCCCCTCGCCCCCTCGCTCTCTGCAAACCTCCCAAACCCAGCCCGAGCCTCACTTCTCAGCAATTCCAGTTTCACAATGGAACAAAATTAACTTACTGCTGAAGAAAAAAACACCCGAAGTCAATGTATTCTAGTTTACTATCGTTGAGCCTGTAACAAATAATCTTAATTTTTAAAATATAACTAGACTCAAGCAGGGATTTGTACCCCCATATCCACAGTGGCACTCTTCACACCAGCCAAAGGTGGAAGGGAACCGGCATCCATCGACAGACAGATGGATAAAATGTGCCATCCACAAAAGGGAACAGCATTCGGCCTTGAATAGGAGGAGATTCTCACGCATGCTACAACATGGACGAACATGGACGACATCATGCTAAGTGAAATAAGCCAGACACAGAAGGACAGATACTGCACGATTCTACTTATATGAGGTCCACAGAGGAGGCAAATCCATAGAGGCAGAAAGCAGAAGGACTTAGGCTAACAGGCATCCATGCTGGCTCGCCAGCTGCAACAACTACACACCAACGCAGGTGTCGGCACGGGGAAGGTGGGCAGGACACGGAAACTCTCTGTGCCTTCGGCTTAACTTTTCTGCAAACCGAAAATTGCCCTAAAAGTCCAATAAATTTTCAAGAAATAAAGATAAAAGAAAAGACCCACATAAACTGATACTGTTGTATCTGTGGAATAGTATCACGCATTTTCAAAAGGGTAATGCTAGGCCCTTCGGCATAGACTTGTGGGAGTTGAAGAAGTTGACATTTATAAACTGTTTATAACAGCATCTGGCACAGACAAGAGAGCACTGAAAACACTATGGCAGTCTGGGGTTATGTGCAGGGCAAAAAAGTACCCGGATGCCACAGGGGAGGTCTGGGGACACGTGCAGGGCAAAAAAGTACCCGGATGCCACAGGGGAGGTCTGGGGACACAGGCAGGGCAGAGAAGGACCCGGATGAGCATTAACCTGCAGTGGTTACCAGGGGTGAGGGGAGTAGAATCAGGATGGAATTCAGAGGAGATTCAAATGTATCTGTAAGATTGATTTTCATTTCTAAAAACCTGCAGAATAAAAGAAAAACTAAAATGATTACCTCAAGGTCATCGAGGGAGCGAGTGACACTAAATCTCTTGGATCTCCCGAACGATCTCCGAGCAGAGGTGCGCTGAGGAGTCTGAGCGAGTCCGAGTCCTTGCCCAAATTTTGAGCCCTGAAAACACAAAGACAAAGTAAATCAAGTCGCCTCCTTGGGGAGAGATGTTTAGCTTTGCGTGACAGAGAGAACAGAGGGCCAGCTGGACAGAGAACGTGGACGGTCATCCCAGGGCACACTTCGTGCTGTGCAGACGTCACCACAGTGAGAAATGCAGAGTTGAAACAAAGAGCCCTCCCGGATCCCCTGGCATTTGCTCCGCCCCTTACAATGGGGCACCCCAGGGAATGACCCCCAGCCTCAACCTCCTCCATCACAAGCGGATCATGACAGCCACCCCCAAAGGCTGTCGCCAGAGCAAATGAAACAGTATGCTCGGATGCCTGTGAAAGCATGAAGTGTGTGATAAGCAGAATGACTATTAACATAAAGGCTGGTTTTCAGCAAGGTCATGCTTTTACATAATTCCGTAAGCATCTGGGGAATTAAAGAATTCCTAGACATTCAGCAGCATCTGAAGACCAATCCAACTCAGGTGCTGGCAATAACTAGCCATGGCAACATCCTGCTCTTCCTCTGGGGAATGACCAGAACTATTGACGGCTACTACGCCAGACACTTTTCCAAATGTGATCAGCAAATAAGTCGTTACATCTTTAAAATAAAAAGCCTCACAGCTAAAACCTCTGACTTCCTGGGTACTTGAAATCCTAAGAGCACTGGGGAAAGGCGAGAGGGAAGCCAAGGACTGTGGGGAGAGAGGACTCCTCGGGGCTGGAGCCAGACCCCTGGGAGGCTCAGAAGCCATCACTCTGAAAGTGACCCCACACCACAGAGGTGCCAGCGAGCGCGTACGGAGGTGGGGAAAGTAACCTCACAGGGTGATCTGGTCACAAATTCCCAACTTGGCAGGCCCTGGTGGGGGCCCTGCCCCAGGCCTGTCTCTTCTGCCGTGGGAGACAGTGCGGTCCACTGGTGGTGTGCATCCAGGTTAACTAGTCTCTGAATACCAGGAGTGACACCCTCAAAGGCGGTGTTAACCCTCAGGAGAGCACATAACCTTGGTAACTACTTGTAATCCAATCCCTGCCTGGCTTTCTCCCACCTCCGTGTCATCTTCCTTACGTTCCCTCCTTAATTTCAATCGCATAAAAAAAAGCTGTGAAACTGTTATTCTCCAGAGCACCTGAGATCTTGCTCCCCGGCACATGTTGTCGGGTTGGCTCAAATAAACTCTTATCAGAATTCTCACATCGACAAAGGAGAGAACCTTTCTGACCTCAGTAATGGACGCATCTTGTCGAAAGTGTGATCCATAAGAGAAAGGACAACAAGCTGGACACCATCGAAGCTGAGAACTTCTGCTCATCGAGACACCGTAAAGCAAGGGAAAAAACAAGCCAGGAACCGGGAAGGCACACACACGTGCACACACAGAATCCGCAAAGGACTGACGACCAGTACCTATAATTCAAATCACAGAGAAAAAGATGACCCAGCAGAAACGCGGGGAAACGGTGTGAGCAGGGCCCTCGACGAAGAGAAAATGCACATCGTGGTGACCGAGGGAAAGCAAGCTGAAGCCGCACGAGCTGCCACGCACGACGGCCGGACGGCCCGCTTCTCGAGAAGTCTGGCTGTGGCGGGTTCTGGGCGGGTTCTGGGCGGCTGCGGAGCACCTGAGGCCCTCACGGCGCAGGGCTGTGGGGGGACAGCGGGGTGCTTCTGCAGGGGGAGGGCAGCCCGAGCAAATGTCACCCAGACTTGGGACCTGGACTCCAAGTCCCTGGCCTCAGAACTTGGTGGTTACGTCATGCGGGGATGCGCGTGGCAACGCCAGCCGACGTCTGCCTCCCTGGGCAGGGGCGAGGCCGGGAAGACAGGTGGGAGCAGCTGGTCTCACCCCCCCCGGGGCACTTTCTGTGCTGCAAGGGCGAACCCGGGTGCTCTCCTCTGTCCTCAAGGAGAATCTGCCTAAAGAGCAAAGGTTTCTGTCCGCCTGTCGAGGGGGGGCACGTGTTTAAGCTCCCACTCCTGTTTTCGGGGTTCCTCGCCTGCAGCACAATCCTGGTAGCGTGACACCTGACGTGGCTCTCCCTGCGTCGCCCCAGGGTAAGAATTGGGCATGAGGAAGCCAGCCAGGTCATCTTCAGCAAGGAATGAAATCTGTCCCCGCTTCGGAAGCCTGGTGTCGACCGTTGGTGTGAACGAACACGGGAACTAACCCGGACACCCAGCCCCTAGCGGCAACGGTGGGCGCCGCGGCAGACCGGCCGCTCACTCAGGTGAAACCCGAGAAACCCCCACACGCAGCTGGGGACGTGCCCGGAGCGTCCACGCCAGCGGCATTGGTCATCACACACTGCTGAGGGGCCAGACACTCCGGCACTTCCGGTAGGAGCATGCTTAGCTCTGAACATTCAGTTTTCCTGGCAACCACACCAAACCTGTGGCCTCCGGCTCCCCATCCTGCTGACCGCCCTGCCCACTTTCCAGGGTGGGCCACGTGCTTCTCCACCCCGCCCCTCGCCGGCAGCCTCCCAGGCGCCCTGAGCCCCCAGCTAAGGCGTCTGTCTAAATAAGCTCCTTGCCCGGAGCCAGCGAGGAGACAGGAAGCCCCGCTAACAGGGCAGTTCACCGCCCTGGCGATCTGGGTGCAGGGTGATGCAATGCGGCCCGTGGGCGCTGTTTGCACAGGGCCGTGGTCAAAGCGCTCTCTCCACTGGGCCTTGGCCGTATTCTCCAGATCTCTTTTGATAATCTATTTTAAAACTTCCCGTCATTGTACTAGAAAAAGTGCACAAGATCCGTTTGCTGAAGGCAGTGCTCTCCTGTCTGGGGAGCTGAGGAGCCTGTCCCCAGCTCTGCCCCAGGGACGCCGCTGTGGCCTCCAGTCCAGGCCTCGCTCTGCCCCAGTAGAGCTCTCTTCGCAGTTAGCCACCTTTCCCCTAATTAATAATTCCTTACACTAAATTTCCCTGTGCAGCCACTGGTGTGTTTTCTGTCATCTGGCTGGATCCTGACTGACACAGACCCATGCTGTGCACAGCAGGGAGAGGAACCCAGAGTGGCAGGGCCCTGCGCAGCCTCTCGCGCCTCGCCCCCTCCTCTCCCTCCGTTGCCGGGCACTTCCTCCTTCCCTTCCTGGCCCGTCCTCTGCTCGCCATGATGGGCCTCTAGCCAGCGAAGGCCAGGCCAGGAGAGACACCAGGAGACCCACCTCACAACCTCTGGAAGATTCTATGCTCCAACAGGGGAGACTATGGTATTCGACTGAGCTAAAGACATAGGGGAACCCATTTAGCAAAGTAAAAAGCACATAATAAGTTTTAAGAGACTACAGCAGGGACCCAGCACTATACGATGCACCACCAGCTATTCCTAGGGAAGCGCAGGTCCCGTCGCGTTACAGATGGGACCGCAGTGGGGGGCGGGGGCGGGGGGGCAGGGGGCGGGGGGACGTGGAGCGCTGTCCGCCTCTGTCTCCTTCGTCTCTGCGCTGATTTGCACTGAACTCCGGCGAACGTTTGATACGTCCAAATGTCACCTCCCCTGTCAGTAAAACGGAAGCCACGGCGCCCAGCCCGAGGAGCGCAGAGACCCCACCCAGGCTGGCGGGAGACTCACCCTCCAGCACTCGCGACTGTCCACGTCCGTCGCAGCCGCTTCGTCCTGTTACAGCGTGGTCCTCACAGCCGACATCTTCACACTCACTACATTTTTAGTCAAGGTGGGAGAACATTAAAGAGGGGCCCAAGACCCTTGTAAGCACAGTCAACGGACCTTGGACAAAGGAGCGAAGACGACACAACGGGACAAAGAAAGTCTTTTCTACAAACGGTGCTGGAGCAACGGGACATCCACAGGCCACAAAGCGAATCTGAACACAGACCTCACGCCCTCCACAAACGTCAGCTCCACATGGACCCCAGTCCTACATGTGAAAGAAGAAAGGATAAAACTCCTGGAAGATAACGCAGGAGAAAACCTGGATGACCTCGGGTTTGGGAGGCCTTTGTGGATAGAACACCAAAGGCAAACTCCGTGAAAGAAAGAACGGATAAGCTGAACTTCATTGAAATTAAAAACTGCTTGGGAAAGACAGTATCGAGAAACGAGAAAAGTTACAGACTAGAATAAAATACCTGCAAAAGACGCATCTGATAAAGGACTATCATCTAAAACGTATAAAGAATTCTCAAAAGTCAACAACAAGGAAACAAACCGAGTTATAAGGAGCCAAAGACCCGAGCAGACACCTCGCCAAAGACATGCGGACGGCAGTGAGCGCGTGAAGAGAGGCTCCGCTTCGCGCATTGGGCGACACGGCTGAGAACAGCAGTGACACGCCGCCGCTCCCCCGCCGCTCCCCTGCCACATGGCCGGGGCCCGAACGGCCGAGCTGTGGCCTGGCGAGGACAGGGAGGCGCAGGGACGCGCGTCCAGCGCTGCTGGGACCGCGGAGTCGCGGACGCGTTGGAAGCCGCGTGGCAGCGCCTCACACAGCACGGCACACTCCCCCACGCGGTCCAGCGGTCGGGCTCCTTCGTGTGGACCCAAAGGAGCCGAAGACTCACGTCCACGCAAAGCCCGCACACAGATGCCTACGGCGGCTTTATCCATAGTCGCCCAAAACTGGGAACAACTAAGGTGTCCTTCGGTAGCTGACGGATAAACCGTGCTGCATCCAGACAGTGGACCGTGACTCAGAGCTAAAAAGAAATGAGCTCTCAAGCCGTGAAAAGACGTGGAGGAAGCTTAAACGCACGTTACTAGGTGACAGACGCCAGTCTGAGAAGCCTGCGTACCCTGTGATTCCAGTTCCGTGACGTTCTAGAAAAGGCGACAGCACTAAGGTCAGCGGCTGCCGGGTGGGGCGGGTGGGGGGTGAGCAGGTGGAGCGCGGGAACTTGGGGCAGTGCAACCACTCCGTAGTCCTGGGCCGGTGGGCACGCGACATTACGCACTGGTCCAGACCCGCGGACGCACAGCACCACGAGGACCCCTTGTGCAACACTATGGGTGACGACGACGCGTCAGTGTAGACTCGGGGACTATACCATGTGGGGGCACGGTGACAGTGGGGGAGGTAGGTATGTGTGAATGCTCTGTGTGTGCCCTACGAGAGAGGCATCGGATCATGGCCCTGCCTCCTCCCACGGCTGAGCCCGAGACAAGTCACTCAGCCCTCGGGTCCGGTCCTTCACTTCCAGAGCACAGACCACAGCGTCCCAGTCCCCAGCTTCCCTGAGGTCGGAACCCGCTGTGAGCCATCTCAGACAGCGCACGGGGGGCCTCCAGCCGGTGACAGTGACGTAGGGGTGCCCTGCAGCCCACGAGGACCCACATGAGCCCCGTGCCCACCAATGTGACCATTCATGACGCCCCGGCCAGCGGGAAGTCCCGTCTGCAGGATCTGCACTTGAAGGGAGGGCGAGAGTTACTAGATGAGAGGGCGGCTGGAGGGGTCGGTGGGAAGCGGGGAAGGGTGGTTACAAAGTCGTCACGGAGATGTGAAGTGCAGCGCAAGGAACAGAGTCAACGACATTGTAATAACTGTGTACGGTGTCAGAGCGGCACTAGATTTACTGGGGTGATCGCTTAGCGAGTTGTACAGATCTCTAATCACTGTTGTACACCCAAAACTAATGTAATAGTGTATGCCAACCATAATTGAAAAATAAAAAATACTAAAAAAAACAGAGATGGTGAATTCTCCAATTTCAAATAACATTTTAGCCACCTCCCAGGGCCCTCCCTCCCCACCCCACCACCCGCCCAGGTCCCACAAGGAGGCCCCCGAGGGAGGCTCAGTGGGCGTCTGGCCCACAGCACAGGTGGCCTCAGGGGGAACAGAGGGGGACAGAGGGGAAGGAGCCCGAGACCCAGCCCGCGGCTCAGACCACAGGGTGAGGACTGTGGCACTCACGAGGGCAGAAACTCCACTAGTGCCACCAGCCAAGGGACGATGACACTGTGTTGATAAAAACAAAAACCATTTTCAGATACATGAGATAAAACTACAGGAGATCTGTCATTTGCTCCATTTCTGAATTTTCTTTAGTGAGTTTTATAGTGAAAAATAGTAAGACTCGGGACGGGGATGGATCTTAAACAAAACGTTCGTCAAACACCGCGGCACCCGCCCACGCCCTCCTCGACCCCTGACCTCGCGCTGGCCGGCCCGGAGCCTGGCCTGCTCCGGGGACTCCGTCCGGCAAGAACACATGTCGGCAGGCACAGACGGGCGCTTTAGCGTCACAGAGGCCCCTGGGGAAAGCGCCGCTGGAGCGCAGAGCGCTCAGCGCAGCTGTCCCCTCAGCTGCACAGCCTCCCGCAGGCCCCGCCCGCAGCACCCCACAGCTGGCCGCCCTCTGCTGAGCTGCGCCCCAAGTGAGGGTGACGCGTCCCTCAGGCTCCAAACCGAGCGCCGGGGGGAGAGGACGAGCAACGCTAGGCCGAGCCTGGCCGCAGCCGCCTGGAGCCGCCGGCACGGAGCCGCCGCCGAGTGCGGCTGGCACGGCTTCCGCAGCAGCGCGTCCCCCGTGAGGGAAACAGGGACAGCATCGGCCCCGGGGTGAAGCCGCGTCCTGCCGCCAAAAGTCCCTGTGCTTCAAGGACGCTCCCACAAGGGCGTGCTGCCTCGGCCACCGGGGTGACGACCCAGGCCAGAGACGCAGTGGGCGTCGAAGGGGCCACGGGGACAGGACCCTCCCAGGCTCCGGCGACAGGAAAGGGCGGGAAGGCGGGGGGAGCCTCACTGGGGCTGTGAAAGGTCAGCTGTCCTTCCGCCACCACCTGTCCCCCAGACGTCCCACCCAGGACCCCGAGAGAGCCAGCAGAGCCGTGGCCAGCTCAGGGAGGGAGCCGAGAGCACCAGGAGGGCCCCGGCCAAGGCAGGGCCCGCGGCACACGAGCAGAGCGGACATCTCGTGACAGCAGACGGAGGTCACGGCTACAGGAAGCCAGGCCTGGGACTTGGCAGTGGTGAGCCGCCGTCTCACCAGCAACGGACTTGGCATCGACTCAGGCTCACACTCACTGACCCAGTCCTGGCGGGCTTACCTTTTTGTCCTCCTTAGTCTTCCTGACATTTCGATGGGGACCAAAAATGTTTTGCATCCCAAAAGCCTTCCTGGACCAGTCCCTTTTCTGCGTGCTCAGTGGGGGCTGCGCCAAGCTGCCCTCCACCCGGTAGCGGTCCGCGGGGATCTTGCTCATGGGAGGGGGCAGCGTGCCACAGTTGACGCTGGACCACCCGTCGGTGGAGTCCGTGTAAGACTCCTGGTCGCTGGCGTGTCCGCACTGCCACTCCTGCAGGACGTGGACCGGAAGCCACCGCTGGCCCGCGGCACCTCTCTTGGAAGGGGGGACTGAGCTCCGCAAGGCCGGGGGACCCTCCATGTGGGGAGCAGGCCCCAAGTGCTTTCCCAAGTCCCAGCACCTGTCGGCCTGAGGAGTGGCCTCGAACGGCGGTGCCCCCTCGGGGTCGTGGCAGAAGGCCCCGTTCCAGGGGACGCCCCACGGCTGGGAGCCCCTCCCGCCCACGCCGTCCCAGGTGCTGCTGCTGGGGCCGTGCCTGCTGGAGCTGGCGCCCAGGTCCACCACGAGCACCCGGCTGCTCTTTTCTTCCTGGTTGAAATTCCCAATGCCGCTGTCGCTGTTGCTGCTGGTGCTGGTGTTCTGGTGGGCGTCCGCGTCCCCGTCTGCGAAGGCCCGGGCCCGCACCCCCTCGATCAGCTCGCCCATGTCTCTGTACAGCACGGAGATGAACTGCAGGACGGGCAGGGAGGATGCCGGGAACTCCAGGCAGCCATTGGTGTCGGGGTCGGCCGTGCACTCAAACCCGAAGCGCCGAGCGATGCCTTGGTGGATCTTGTGACTGAACAAGTCTGGGTCCACCATAAACACGTGGCAGGACGTCCGCAAGGTGCCCTCGTCCTCCTGCGCCAGGCTGCCATCGTCGCTGCTCTGCATGGTCACCAGCCCGAAGAACCGCCTGTCATCCGGGCAGACGGCGCTGAACGCCAGCTTCTCGGCCGGGTACGCGGCCAGGACGGCGGCCTTGTCGGTGCACAGCTGCACGCCGTCGTGCATGATCTTCATCGTCACCAGGGAGTGGATCTTCTGCTCAGCCCGCAAGCGCCGCAGGCAGCCGCGGATGGCCTGGAAGCTGTCAGACTCCAGGCTGCAGCTGGTGGAAGGGAGCTCGATAGAACCTAAGTAGCCGACGACCATGGCAACATTTAAGATGCTCGCGTCCACCCCAAAGTCTTCAGGATTCTCCAGTCCGACACTGAAGACCGAGTCATCGTTGACAACTTTCGAAACTTCCTCCTTGGAAAGCAGGCTGGGGTGAGGGTTATTCAGACTGTCATGTCCGAGGTCAAAGCGCGCAGCGGCCGACTCTGAAAGCGATCTCTGCTTCGATCTCAAGGGCTCGGGCGCACCGGCACGAAGGCTCGGATTGTCAAAGATCATGCTGAGGATTCCGCCCGACTGCATGTCCTCAACGACCCTCTCTGCTCTGTTGATCCCCAGCGCCTTAGAATCCAGTCTGGGCTTCGGCCAGCCTCTCCCCTCACCGAACCCCACTTCCTCGTCGCTGGAGCACGACTCTAGGTGGCCGAGGCCTTCACCCACCACCATGTGCAAGACCCCAGAGCATTTTCCGATTAACTTCACCACGTCTTCGTGGGACGCTTCCCTCACGTTGATGCCGTTGACCGCAAGGACCTGGCCCCCGGCACGGAGGCCCACGAAGTCCGCGGGGCTGCCCCTCACCACGCAGCTGAGCACGCAGGGCGCCTGGCCGCAGAGGGTGAAGCCGTAGCCCGCCCGCCCTCTGGCCACCTCCACGCTCCGCAGGCGAGGGGGCGCTGTCCCCTGCAGCGGGCGTTCCGCCGTGTCCCCCGCTCTGTACATCTCAACGTGCCTCCAGGACCAGGAGCATCATCCCTTGTTCCAGGGGCCCCGGAGTTCAGAGAACGCTTGACGCTGCCATATTTTTCCTTGAAATAATGCCCTGAGGAGGAAAAACAAACAGCTGGTTATTAAAAAGCACAGATCTCTGGCTTACGGGTATCACTGAAGCCCCACAGGATAACTTGTGACACAGGTCACAGGCGTCTCCAATGGCCACATAAATGTCAAAGTGACGGAGTAGCAGTGGATGGTAAAGTCAGGCTAGGAACGTCCCCCCAAAGAAGAGAGTGGTGCCCGGGACAGACCCCCCTCCGAGGCCCTCCGCCCGGGCCGGGGGCAGCTCGGCCTCGGCGCGGCCACTCGCTGGCACTGCTGCTCCTCCAGGGCGGCTGGCACGCGAGGAGGCGAGGGACCCTCTCGCCCGTGGTGCGGCCCGGGGACCCGCAGCTGCCATGTCCGGTCTGCACAGTGACCGGGGGCAGGGCCCAGTGAGAAGCGGTGCTGGCTCAGACCTCAGTGGAAGGGCGCCCATGACCCCGGCCACCCTGTGCCTGGTCACAGCCCCCCTGGGAAGTTCCCCAGGAAAGGGAGACAGCAGCCCTCCCTCACAGTCCACCACCTGCCTCCACGAGTCACCGCTCCAGGTGGGAAAAACATGTTTGTCTGAAGCAGCCGCGGTCAGCACCACAGAGGCCACCACAGAGGCCGCCCGACGGAGCAGGTGAAACCACCGGAAAGAGCAGGAGAATGCGACCCTTCCGGGACACGGCCTCAGAACGGGGACCGCGGCATCAGCACCCATCTGCCCCGGGGCCCCGAGGGGACTGGCGACTGACCAGGGGGACACGGGGCTGTGCACACGACGGTGCTCAGCTGGGACTGCTAGTGCCGCGACAGGATGCGGAGCGAAGTCAGTGACGGGGGAACCGGGCTCAGCTTCCAGAACCCTCCCCTAGAGTCAGGGGACACGCTCGGGTTCTCCAGCAACTCATGACAACACGCGTGGCGTGCCGCCCGCCAGGGAGGCCCCTTACAGACTGGGAGCCAGAGCTTTCGCTTGGGGCTGCTCCGCAGGCCCCTCCACCCGGCACGTCCCAAACCACGGACCCAGGAGGGGAGGGTGTCAGCGCGGGCGGCCGTTCTCATTGGCGAGGGTGCTGGGGACGCTCCCGACACCCAGGCTCCCGGATGGCAGCCCAGGGCCTGAGGACGGCGGTCGGGCCTGACAACAGAACTCTTTCCTGCACAAAAGCCTTTAAAAAGCGAAACAGTCGGTGATTATGTTGTGAAAATCCAAAATGCAATATAGAATATGTTTTTAAAGAGCGCAGTTTTTAAGTAACTGTTTTAAAGTTATGAGCAGCTCTCACGTCTTGGGATGAGGTTTCCAGGACCAGGAGTGTAACTGCGGGTAATGGGCACACGCAGGATGAAAGAGCTGGAGGAACGGAAACGTATTGTCAGATAACTCAAAGAGCGGCTTCGACATGATGCAAACACTGATGTTATTCTATGACATGTGAGTGAAAAAGAACAATTTGTTTCTAAATTACCATATTCCTTAATATGTAAGCGGTGCTAAAGTAGTCATTTAAATGTTAGGACTTAACATCTAACGATTTAATATTTATCACTAAAATGTGCACATTAAAGATGGTCAAGAGATGTGTCTTAGGGTTTTCTCATTGGATCTTAAGGGGTGTGGTGGGCTGACTAATGTCCCCCCACCAAACACGCCTAATCTCAGGAGCCTGTGAACGTCACCTTGGAGCTGTGGTCAGGTGAAGGATCCTGAGGCGGGAGGTTACCCTGGATTCTCCAGGTGGCCCCACGAAACTGCAGGGTCCTCATCAAAAAGAAGGCACACCACGGGGGAGCAGAGTGTGAGCGCTGAGGGCAGGCAGCCTCTGGAGGCGAGAAAGGCGAGGGCTGGCGCCTCCCCTGAGCCTCCAGAGGATCCGGCCCCTTCGACACCCTGACTCCAGCCCAGTGAGACGGATTTCTGACTGCTGAGCCCCAGATCCGTGAGAGAATAAGCCTGTGTTGTTTTAAGGCATGAAGTTAGCAGTAATCTGTTTCCCAGGCCCCAGGAACCTCACACGGGGGGAGCCTCCCTATTGGTGGGGGGGATGCAGCATATGTGTGAAATGCCTATCTAAAAAATGCTCAGAGCGGTATCTGGCTCCTGGCAGACATGACCGATCAAAGCTGCCGCTGTCCCCGGTGCTGCTGTAGGTGTCCGCTGTCACTGTGAACGGCCGAGGACGGAGGTCAGTGAGGCCCTGCGGGTCCCCTCCGGGCACTTTCTCTTCCAGACAATAAGCAACCCTCCACGAAGAACTGATTCCCCAGCTTTACGCGCAGAATTATTTTGTAATTCACCTGACCACCATGGCGTAGGACTCCGCATGACACACACCAAGGGACGGTCTTGTCTGCGGTTGACCCAAACAATTCGACTGGACGCTTCCTGCCATGTTCCTCTACTGATCCAAACAAACCATTCCTAATTCCTACGAATATCTTCGTACTTATAAATCTCATACAAGTTCAGCCTACAGTTTAATTTTCACTTAAACTGTGTCAGCTAACAGTAAAACTGGCAGAGCGCACAGAGAAACTCAGGAGAAACACAGGGCACTGTGTCCACCTCCCACTGGCACGCGACCTCCTGCGCTGCCGGAATGCGGGTTCCTGGGCCCCCCTCCTCCACCCAGAGGCGCTGGGTCAGTCCCGGCAGAGGTCGCCCGCTCTGACAAAGCCCCAGTTCCACCCACATCTTCCAGGTGATTCCGAGGAAGGCGACAACACTCCAATCATGCTGACTTGAGGTCAGGGTGGAATGCGTGCGTCCTCCCAAATTCACGTGCTGAAGCAGACGGCACCTGGAGATGGGCCTTTGGGAGAGATTAGGTTGAGGTGAGGTCATGCGGGTGGAGCCCCCACGACGGACTGGCGTCCTCGTAAAGCAGGAGACACAGGATCTCCCCTCTGCCCTCTACCGTGTGAGGACCCACTGCGGCGAGAGTGTTCGGTGAGCACCTGCCGAGCAAACGCCTTAGCTCCACGCGTCAGAATTTATGTTCATCCATAACATCTAAATTTTCTAAAAAGAAGAGCTATGGCTTTTGTAATAAGAAAAAATAAAATGTAACTGAAGGGGATGATGAGTTTTGCTAGTCACACAGAAACGAAGGCGGCCTTCTCCCTCCAGCCCCGCACCAGCCCTGCCCCGCTCAGTGGGGACAGCACCGTGGGGAACAGCGCCCCGTGCCGTGCGCCCACTGCTGCGGTGAGGACGGCCCCCACGCTGGGACCCTGACCAGCACACGGCACCTGAGCGCCGCGGGCATTGGCAAGGGTGTGACGCATCAGCAAAGCTGCGTACCCCGAAGCAGACGTCACAGAACCCGCACATAGTGGGGGTGAGTAAAGTACCCCCATATCAATGAGCAGCAACCCAGATCAGCTCAGAAAAGAGGGACGGGATGAAAGGGAACAACGCACCAGAACCCTGACGGCCGTTCGCTGCGGCGTGCTTCTGAGCCCCCTGAAGTGGAGCTGGAAGCCCCTCCTTCCTGTTCCCAAGCCCCGTCACCCGCTGCCCTGAACCCAGCCCAGCGCCGGCAACGGGGCTGTCAGCCCGACTGCAGATACTCGGGCAATGCAGCGCTCCCACACACCCACGTCCCTGGAGACGTCCCGCCCCAAAGGGAAGCACAGCGCCGGGGTGCGCCCGGGGCAGGAGGCTCGGACCACGTGAGCTCCCGGCTCGGGTCTCCTGCCTCTTCCAGGTACGGGACGTGCACCCACAGGGGTCCTGACGTTCAAGGGCCAGAGCAGACTGACGACTGTTGTGTTTAAGGAAGGAAACAGCAGCAGTTTTCAGACGCGGCCGGTAACGACGGACGAGCACGTGGCACGCGATGCAGCACAGAGAGTCTCCAAACCAGAATCCGTTTACTGAGGGAATCTAAGGAGCAGGAGGGTGGGCACTGGCACCCAAGCGACCCGCTCGTCCCCACACGCCCCCTCCTGCACAGGGGCGCCATTCTACCTGGGAAAGCGTGCCTGCATCTGTCCCCTCCCCACGCCTCCTCAAGCTCTTGTCGTCGCCTCACCCCCTCATGCCACCTGACTCTCCTCTCGGCAACCCGCCACCCACATGGGCTCTCACGCTCTCCGAAGCCAC